>CAUYSK010119110.1:33-12126 GCA_963575035.1 Avahi laniger | reverse complement strand
GGTGGTGAATTTTGGTGTTTTGAGGTGGAGGGTGCTGGGATGCTGGGAGGTGAGGATGGGAAAACCTAAACGTTTATCTATGGAGGTTATTTCAGCCCCAGGTCCCTGGTTTCCTGGGGAGTCACAGGGGTTCCACTCCATGGAGTCCGCTCTGGCCTGGCCTCTCATTTGATCCAGTTCATGTTATGGAAGCAGGAACACTAACGACTGCTTCCTTTTGAGAGCCCACTGTCCACCCGACACGGTGCTTGGCACACTCTTTGCTCTGACTTATAACAGCACCTCAAGGTGCAGCATTAGAATCCCATTTCACAAAGGTGGGAACAGTTGGGAGGGGTGAGTGGCCTGCCAGGTTGCACAGCCAGTTAGTGGCAGATTCAGTGCCACGTCTGTCCGACTCTGACACGGGGGAGCCAGGGCTGGCCTGACCTCATTCCAGCTGTGAGACCGTGGACAAGTGGGTTAAGTTTTCCCTGCTCTGGGGACAGCTAAGGGCAGGCTCACGTGCCTGTCAGGGACACAGGGATGTGTACCGGTGCTCCCAGCTCAGTTACCTGCTGGTTCTGGTCCCGTGTGTCCTCCGTGTGGTACAGCACAGCCCACCGGCCCACAGCTGACACATTGACCCACAGGCACGGGTACTGGGGCACCTTCTTGCCCTCCAGCTCCTCGTGGTCCCTGACGTTGGTCTCAATCAGGTGGCACGTGGATTCCTGGGTCCACACACTGGGGAGACGACACAGGCACGCCTCAGAACTCAGTGACACCCAGAGCACCCAGTTTGAACACTCGATCCCTGGGTGCTTTTAAAGAGATCCGAGGCTGGGCCCTCATCTTGCCACGGGCATGCAACACTGAAGGCGCATGACCCAGAGTCCCTGGGAGGAGCCGGAATATCCGAACTGGTGGGTGGGGATGGGGGTGTCTTAGACATCATCTATATAGGTAGCTCTCAACCCTGGCGACTCATCTAAAAACCTGGGGAGCTTTTAAAAAGATTCCCATATCCAAGCCACACCCCACAGCAAGCGAATCAGAATTTCTCAGGTGGTTGGGCCCAGGCCCTGGCATTTTTTACAAAGCTCCCAGAAGTGATTCTGCTGAACAGCCAGGCTTGAGACTCTCTTAGACACATCATCTCGCAGAGGTGTAAGAGAAGCTCAGAAAAGTCAGATGACTTTTCCAAGGCCGCAGTACCTGAAGCTGGGTCCGAGTGGCTTGAGAATCTCTGCTCTTTCTACTAAAAGAAGCAGGTGTGGGAGGGGCCCAACTTGAGCCAGGTGGGGAGATGGTGACGACGGCTCTGAGTGGTGCCTCACTGGGGTAAGAGTCCCGCCTGGAATTGCTCTGCTGTTATAAAATATGAAGACGGAGCAGGCCGGGAGAGGCCAACAGGCTTATAACGCACAAGTGACTCACCGCCCTTTTATCCTGCAGGGCCCATTGCCAGGCAGGAGGGGCTGTGAGCAGCTGGAACGTGCCCGGAGGAGGGGTCTGAGACCTCCTAAGGACAGGCTGAGAGTACTGAGTGTGTTTGTTCAAACAGAACATGAATCAGGAATTTCACAGCTCTTCTTGAAAGGCTCAGGTGATTGACATGTCAGGAAGAAAGGGCAGGGAACCTTCTCTGAGATTCCTCAGCAGAGCTCCAGAGGAGCAGATGCCAGCTCCAGCTCCATGCAGACACTGCCTACGTATCAGAAAAGCCCAAACATGAAATGATGTGTTCAGTGAGGTAGTGAGCTCCCCATCGCTTGAGATAGTCATCAGGAGGCTGGATGCCCCCCTGACCAGGAGGTTTCACAGGAGAGAGAACTGTGCCAGATGAGCTGTAAACATCTGCAATCCTCTGATTCCTCCTGGGATCAAACCTGCACTGGAGCGTTTGCTCTGATCCCCTATGACTTCTTGTGAGAAGGGCGGCCTGGGGCTGTTACCACCAAGTCCCAGAATCTCAGACCAGCGGGGCTCAGTCTATCCACCTTCCCTACGCTTGAACCCTTGAACCTAGGAATGAGCATTGTCTCAACCGTCCTGCCTGGTGTGAGGGTCCAGGGGAGGGGTATGTAAAAGGCTGGGTTCCTCGCAGACTCCAGACCCTTAGGGGAGAGCTGGGGGTGCAGGCCCGGAAGGTTCAGTACCTTTTCTGGAAGAGGGGCAGCATAGTCGTGCCCAGGATGTAGTAGGTGATGACGGCACACACCACCATGGCCACACCCAGGCAAAGGGCTCGAGTCTCTCCCCGCTTCTGGGCCATCACCAGCTTCTTCCCCATGTCCACTGGGGGCAGCAGTCATTTCTAGGGCCACAGAGGCAAACAGAAGCAAGGTCAGCTCAGGTGACCCTAATCCACAGAAGGGAGGACAGGTGAGAGGGGAAGATACTCAAATGTCAACGTCACTCCTACTTATATGCGGAGCTTTGCAACTTCCAGAGGGCTTTTTTGACCCGGTGTAAGCCTTCCACCAGCTCTGGGAGCCAATGGCGGTGGACCTGTGGCTCAGAGAGGAAATCGGCTTGCTGTAGATCACACAGTGTGTGTGTGACAGGCTCAGTAATGGATCCCAAGATGTCCATGTTCTAATCCCTGGAATTCTAGGGTCCCCCTCTCCTTATACGTTACTTCATATGGCAGTAACTTTGCAGAAGTGATTAAGTTGAGGATCTTGAGACGGGGAGATGATCTTGGATTATTCATGTAGACCCTAAACCCAAACCTAAGCGTCCTGATAAGAGGGAGGTGAGACGCAGAAGAAAAGGAGAAGGTGATATGACCAGGGAGACAGAGATTGGAGTGATGTGGTCACAGGCAGGGAGGCCAGGTGGCCACCAGATGCTAGAAGGGGCAGGGAACGATATGTCATCCCCTGTGGTCTCTGGAGGGAGTGCAGCCTTGCAGACACCTTGGTGATCTTGGACTTTCGGCTTCCAGAGCAGCGAGGCTAAATTTCTGTTGTTTGGGGCTATCAGTTTATGGTCATTTATTACAAGGGCCACTGAAATGAATACAATAAATGAACAACGAAGGTGGATCATCCCTGCACTTTCTCCCAGGACACTTACAGAGAAACTGGGAGCATTTCTGGCAAAAAACAGTCCCACGGCAGGGCTGGCCGGGCAGCAGGCAGAGACGGAGCAGGAGGGCCCCAGTAGGCAGCCATAGGTTGGTAGGGGAGGCAGGAACTCCCCGTTCCAAGCAAAGAAAGAAGACTTCGTGGTGGCCTTAGCGACTGCTTTCTTGCTCCAGGACGTGAGGCCACCTGGGCCACAGCACAATGGGGGAAGTGGCTGGTGGCTTTCCTCTTTCTCCATCTTCTGGCTCAGTCCCTCTGGGTGTGCTCCCCACACCCACCCCGATGCAAGCAAAGATTCCCACCTCCCCTGCCGGGCCCCCGGACCCTCTCCCGGGAGTGCTCAGCAGCCCCTCAATCCGTGCAGTCTGCAGCCACCAAGCTGCCCAGCTGCGGCCCCTCCTGCGGCTCTCCTGTGCCTTCTGCCAGCTATCCTAGAGCCTTCGGGTGACTTTCTTTGTTGCTGTTTTTGTTTCTTTAAGGTAACCAGAGACTTTTTCTACCAAAATTACCAGGACCACAAGACCTTTTCTCTGTGATACCCTGTTTTGGGGGAAATTTTAGCCAGATATCAGCCAGGACTTTATTCTCCCTGCCAGGTCCCTGAAGTACTGTAATAAACCCACTATTTCTGTAAATCAGTGAGTGCCTGGGAGACAGGCATTAGTCCAAAGGGATTTCCAACAAAGCGCTTTACTTTCTGCTCAGGCTTCTCTCCTAAATATCGGACTGTTTCAAATGTCATCAGAGATCCTTGACCCCCTCCCCCTCAGCCCAGCCACCCCAGCCCTGCTTCCAGGGGAGAGTCCACACCCATGGCCAGGCACCAAGGACCAGGCCTCCTCATGGCCTCCCTGGGAGCTGGTCCGCCTCCCCTTTTGATTGACAGGGATGATATCCAGTGACGGCTCCCTCCCCCCACTTTCGGGCACTGAGAGGTGAGGTTCCCCTACTTTCTAATGGAAACATTACAAAGTCACAAGTGAGCAAAAAATCCCCCTGGCAAAGAAAGATGTTCTGTTGAAGCCTCCTTTATCCTTTTCCTTCTGTTCTGAGACCTTGTGGGCAGAGGAGCACCTACGCCTTTTTCCACCTGGCGCAGGTAACAAGCGCATCCACGCGTTCACAGGGAGAGCAACAGGGTCATCAGGAGACGGGCAAAAGGCCCCAACAGCCCACATCCCCAGGACTCTCAAGGGTCACTGGCACCTGGCCACACCCCAGGGACTACGGGACACAAATACTTTGGCACCAATGAGGAAGCCCGTCTTGGAGAACCCAGGCTGAGTGCCCACAGTAAACCCGCTTCTCTCCTGGGGAAGATGGGGGCTTCCCTTGGCACGGCCGCCCGTTCCTAGCTAGTTGGCCCCCACCTCCCAGGGGACTGCCTCCTCCACTGCATGGTTTTCTGTGTCCCCAGACCCCTGGGCACTCCTGAGCTGGTGAATGTGGGAGCCCTGGGAACTCAGGAGGAAGGAGAGAGGAGGCCTGCCTGTGACAGAGAATCTGGAACCTGCGGCTTGTTCCGGTCCCACCTGTCTAGCAAGCTCTGATAAGACTGTTCCTACACCAAGTGAGTGGGTTTGTAGAGTCATGATAAAGAGCATGGGGTCCTATTTAGATATAAGACTTGGATGAGAAGTTGGGGTTCAGTGAGAGCCTTCAGACAAAAAAGAAGGATGGGAACTGTTGATATCCCCTGAGGCCTGGACAAGAAAAAATAGGTTTCTGCTATAGCAGGAGGGATTTCAGTTAGACTTCAAGAAGAACTTCCCAGTTTTGAGAGTTTCTAAACATCTCTGGACTTTTTGGCTATATCTTCCCATTTAGAAAGGTCAGTCAAGGTCTGAGATGGATTTAGGAAAGATGGAGAGGGCAAAGGGAGGCAAGATTATGGAGCATCCTGTGTGACCTGATTGTTAGGTTGACATCCTTTTCCTTAGAAGGATGGGGAATAGAGTACAGCATTTAAGAGTTTGGTGGGGGTATGGAGCAGGGAGGGTTTTGAGGTCATCAGACGTGGGATCAAATCCTGACTTTGCGACTTAGCAACCACGTGACTGAAAAGTAAGAATAACAGTACTTGCCTCAGAGAGTTCTGATAAAGATCGAATGGTATGTCAAGTACAATGCAGCTATCCCGGTGCCTGGGCCGGCATCAGCTTTTGATAAATATTAGCTATTAGTATTGACAAAGGAAACCCCGAGAGTTTGGAGCAGAAGTCTGGGCTGCTCTTGCCAAATCTGTGTTTTGCCCCACCCCTGCGCTGGTGACAAGGGCCAGGACTGATCCTGATTTCCAGGCTGCTGCCTTCCGGCCCCTCTGGAAGCTGGGACCTGGAGGGCCAGGGCACTGAGCCACCGGAGTGCTCTGGCCGCTGAGCCCCTGGATGACCAGCGGACGACGGGCGCAGCATCCTGACGGGCAGCCCCGAAGCGGAAGGGAGTTCCTACCACCCGCCCCCTTGGCCCATCACAGGCCGCGCTCCCCACGGCGCTCCCTCCAGCCCCAGTCTTTGAAGAAACCGCTTCCCAAGTGCTCGTGGGCGCAGTACTCACAGTCTCCCTGCTGCCCTGCAGATTTTCGCCGCAGACGTTTCTTTCTGCCTGGCCCCCAGCCCCCACCCCAGAAGAGGCCGCAGAACTCCAGCAGGAAGTTGGCCTCCCAGCCCGTCTCCAGGGAAGCAGCCTTTGGTCCCCATCTGGGGCGAGCCTCTATGCCCAAACATGGTCATGTCTGAGCACACGGCCTCGAGACACAGACTCGGGACGGCAGGTACCCAGCCCTGAGGATGGCAGCTGTGACCCAGGCCCCCGCACCTGCATGTCCCGGGGGCTCATGGGAAACAGATTTCAAACAACGACAGACAGAAAACTGAGAAACGGCAAAAGACCAGCCTGGCATATGTGGAAATATTTCTTCCAAACTCGGTCTGTCTGGGCTGGCAGAGAAGCCAGGAATGGGAAATCATTTTCCTTCTGTTGGCGTGGGGGAGGGAGGAGGAGTCGAGCTGGAGGGGTTGGGCTTGTCACCAACCCCTGGCGTATCCACTCTGGGGCCGCTAAACTCTTCTGCCTTTGGCATTTGTGTGCCATGTGGCCCTGGACCAGTCACCGCGCCTCTTTGGGCCTCGGTTTTCTCACGTGTGCTATTGGAGTTTTAAAAACTTACTTTGTTCGGAGTAGTGACGCGGGTTAGAGATGGTGGGGGTTCCTGGAAGGGAAGAAAACCCGCCTTTCAAGGACCAACAGAGCTGAAGCTGGGAGTGGTGAGAGCTCCGAGGTGCTTCCAGCCAGCAAGGTCCAGACACAGCCTGCTTGGCGGGCGGCTCCCAGAGACTGTCGAAGCATGCTGCGGGCGCACGGGCGGAGATTTGTTCCCGTCACTAGGACAGATGAACATCAGCATTTGTAGGCAAAAAAATGCTTCTAAGTGTCCCTCTGTTTCCTCCTCTGTAAAGTGGATGTTCTAAGGATTAAACATCAGTGACAGAAACAAACTGGGATACTGAGACTCTCCTGAGTATCAGGCATGACGCTGGAGGGAGCACATGTCTACCCCTGACTTCGCCCAATGATCAGATGAAGGAGCTGAGTCTGGGGCTTGGAAGCTTGAAGTCACTGGTCCCTGGTTGCTCTGCTCGGTGGGCTGGAGCCCGATTCAAGGCCGGCACCTTCCAGGTTGTACAGCCTGGGCCTTCCCTGCTGTCCCTGGGGCTGCTCTGAGATGTTAATGCCTGCCTGTTATACAGTCACCTGCCACCTGAGGTTCTGGAGGTCACCCCGAGCACCCCCGCCCCCAGGGAGGTGGGTGCAGGCCCGCCACCCCAGCTGCAGCTCCAGCATCTCCCTCGGTCCTGCTCCAGTCGCGGTGAGACGTCCGCAGGCAGGAAATGAGGGCCGAGAGCCGCTCCAGGCTCAGTGCCTTTCTCCCGCTCCTTCCCTAGTTGAATCGTATCACCAGGAGCATACATTGTCTGTTTAACGGGCATCGCAGCACAAGGGAGTCTCTTCAGACCAGCCTTAGAACCCTGCAGGTGGTTGACCATGAGGGACACAGATGTGGAATTAATCCTCAGAAGAGTAATTTTCCAACGATAATTCTTGGTCCATTCAAGAGCCAGAAGCGTCCTCCTGGGGCCCGTGAACTAATCCAGAAACGCCAGTCCTCCCTCCTGCTCCCTTGGGAGAGAGATACACAACGCAACCGACTGCCACCTTCAGGTATTCATATGACCAAAGCACTGCTTGCTCATCATACGCTAAATGATTGGTAAGGGCTACACATTATTTGGAATTTATAACAAACATTAGCATTCTTCCTAAGGGCTTTTCCTCTTGGAAGATAGGAACAGGGAGGGAAGGGGATTTGCGAGCGCTTCTGCAGCACCTAAGTGAGCCACAACCAAAACGCGTTGACAAGCCTTGCTGTCAAGGGTGTGTGGATGAAAACCCAGGTCCTTTGCTGGCTGAGGTCGTGTGTGCCAGATGGCTGGAGGTGGAGGGCAAGGAAATAACGGTGCGACCACAGTGCGCACTGACGCTTTGCATTGGTACGCGGTGTCAGAGCGTCAAACACCCTCTCGGACGCCAACCTTCCAGCAACTCCGTAAGGTAATAACACTGTAGACTTGCAGTGACCTACCGAGGTGGAGATTTTTCCACCCATTTCGTAGAGGAGGTTCAGAGAGGTTAAATAAATTGCCCGAGGCAAGTTATTAATACTTTGCCTCTCTGAACTTTAGTTTGTGCGTCTCTAAAATGGAGATAATCATACCTAGGCCCTCAGTGTTTTTTGAGGAATGAGAGATCACCTAAGCTACCTGATGCATGGTGTGGAGACTATAGTTTTCAACATACATCTCGTCCTACGTGCTCTTTTCACAATGTGACATCAATACTCCTCCACCAAGAGGGGCATTTATGTCTTCTACCTGGGTGGGGCTTTGCAACTGTCTTGCCATTAGTATAGAATAGTAGTGCCACTGCGTGACTTCCAAGGCTAAGTCACAGACAGGGACACAGCTTCCACTGGGCACTCTCTCAGGACACTTCCCTGGGAACCAGCCATCATGGTATAGGCAGCCGAGGCCACGTGTTCCAGCTGACAGCCCCATCCCAGGTCTCAGCCAACAGCCGGCATCTCTAATCAGACGATCCCAGCCCCCAGGCTGCGAGTCTCCCAGCTGAGGCCCCTCACGTTGTGGAGCGGAGATGAGCAGCCCCCTCTGTGCTCTTTCTGATTCCCAATTTGTGAAATCATGAGCAGAATAAATGGATGCTTCATGCCACTACGTTTTGGGGTAATTTGTTATGCAGCCATAGTTACTGGAACGTTGCAAGTGATTTAAAAGGGGAACTGTTACCGTGTTGGTAACAGTAGTAGTATTAAACCAGTGGGAATTTAAAAGCCCGAGATTACTTTATGGAGTGTTATGGGGAAATTTAGAAATGCTTTATCTGTCTTCTATCAGGTCACACACTGCTGCACCAATGGAATAGAAGGACAGTACTATAGGAAGGTATTTTGTTTATTAAGCACCTACTATGTGCCGGGGCAGCCACATACATATGCATGTATGTATACATATGCACGCACATGCACAGACTGTGTCCTTCTTCACAGTCCCCACGAAAGGCCTCGTTCCTTCTGTGAAAGCAAAAGGCAAAGTGACTCTCCCAAGGTCGCGCCCCTAGCATGTGAGGCGATGGAGCCTGGATTTGAACCTGTGCCCACCAACTCCGCAGCCCACCTCTGCCCCTCACTTGCCCCCTGACTCCCATGGGAACAGTTTTAAGAGGACCGGTGTTTATGACGTCCACTGCAGCTGCTTCTCGAAACCCCGCACCTCAGTCTGTAACCCTTTCTGGATTATGCAGCCACTTATTCATTTAAGCCCTTTGCAATCGATATCTGTTCTCTGCCGACACTTGGAATAACAGGCCCTAATAAATCAAACTGGCAACATGCTGAGTGCACGTCCCCGGCTGAGTGCCGCGGGGAAGGGTGTGTGTCACCTCAGTCCGGACACTGGAGCACCTGCAGTGTGGAGGTTGTGCATACACCACCGCCGGAGTCGACTCAGACACGGCCCATCCCTGTGGGGAAGGGATGCTGGATTTTCAAAACAGCAAAAATGCAAAACGGAAAAGAAAATGGTGCATTTTAAGGGAGAAAGTAATAAAAGGCAGAGGGAATAACAATACAGACAAAGTATAAGAACAGGAAAATTAATTGTCAATGCTAGAATGAAACGGCAGGACAAAGGACAGGATAAGGCTGTCCCTGCTGTGTGAGGGGACACCTCACTCCTCTCTCCTTCTGACTCTTGCCGCTATATTTTCCCTTGGCCTCATTTTTCTTACTTAATGACAAAGCATTTTAGCCTGCAATGTTGTTAGCGTGATTCTAACAGTTGTTTCAATTGCAGCTTAGAAATCTTTGAAACAAAAAGGAGCATAAATAAGTAAAGAACGCTGGCTGTCTGCGCCGTAAGGTCGGATTTCTTCCTGCCTTTCCGCTACTGCAAACTCATCCCAGCTCCGAGGGAAAGTTGGACAGTACAGAAGTGCAGGGAGAAGCTAAGACACAGCGCTTAAAGAGAATCGCTGGTAAGAGCACGCGTGTCCTTCCAGACACACACAAGGACGCAAGTGCCCGCTCCTTCCACGGCACACGCTGCCCTGTCCTTGCCTCCCGGTGAGCTCTCCCCCTTCCACAGGACTCCGTCCCCTCAGCCTCTCTCCTCGCCTCCTGGACCAGGTGTACACTCTGAGTCGACAAGCTCAAAGCCCTGCGTGCGGCTCCCTCAGAGCACTTCCTCTCCCTGTGATTGGACATTTATCCACGTGCATCCTCTGGTAACACGTCTCCCCACCGCAGCGTAAGCTCTCCAAGACCAGGAACTGGGACTGCTCTTGTTCACTGTGCCATCTCTAGCACCCAGAGGAATAAACACAGAATCTCAGGGGTTTGCTGCCATTGCGCTTTGGTATTTGCAAAAAAAGCTCTTGCTTTTTCACGTAACAGAATATTGCAATCATTTTCCCATGCCATAAAACATTTTTTCTAAAGGGTTGTGCAGTTTTCCAGTCTATGGCTAGCCCATAGTCAATTTCGTCAAAGCCATGCTGTTGGACGTTTAGGCCTGGGGCTGGCTGATGTGCCTGTTTGTGTTTAGTGGAACCCAGAGTCGGCCTCTGCAGGCCTGTCTCACTCTCCACCCCAGAACCACACCACACTCAAGTGTCATTTTTCATGAATTGACAGGTACAAGGGAGATCGTATCTGTAAGGACAGAGTTTGAGGACCAGCGCTTACCAGAGGTGGGTAAGCCATAGAAGTGGAATTGACAACAGGTTGGCAATTTCCTAGCCCTGCCCCGGGCTGGATGTGCGCCTTGGAGAGAGAGAGAGCGAGAGCTGTTGCTGGGGCTTATGAGACTCAGAACAGAAGCGATGCCACTTTAGGACTCAGGTAAGGAAGTGGTTGTCTCCACCTCTGTTCAGCTATGGCCTCAGGCAGTGGCCCCCATAGACAGGGAACCTTCATCAGCACTTAAGGCAGCTGCAGCAGAGAGGTAGTGGCCCGAGACTCCTGTGAGAGTCAGGGTCCCTGGTGTGCGGGAGCTGACTCACACTGCCTTGTGACAGGCTTTGCAAGCCATTTGTTAAAGCACCGGGAGCAGGAAATTCATGGCCCTGGTGGGAGTATTTACAACGATGAAATACACAAACACAAATCAGGGCTTTTGCCTTTTTGAAGAGCGGGTTTGCCAGCACACCACTTCGGAGGACACATTCGAGTTGGGAAATCTGGGGAGGTGTTAGTGACCATCAGCAAAGGTGTAGACAAGGTGCAGGGACCCACAGGGAATAGTGGAATATCCCAGGGGCTTGCAGTGCTGGGCTCTGGGACGAGGGAAGGGAGCTGTGTCCAGCATCAGCAGGGGAGTGTCCTTGAGAGGGCATGCCTCGGCCTGGAGAGACCTCAGGGAGGGAGCTGGGGAAGGAACAGCTGTCCTCACTCTCCCAGGACCCTTTTCCACGTTGTCTGATCTTCCCTGGCTGACTCCAACTGGCAGACGGACAAGGAGCTTGTTGCTGTTGTCCCAGAGACCAGCTTCCAGGGCAGAGAGCCAGCTGGAGGTCTGCAGGGCACACACAGGTATCAGTCCATCTCCCTGGCGGAGTGGCTGTTGGGCAGAGAACCAACAAGCAGGTCAGAGCAAACAGTGTTTGAGCACATGGGATGCCCTGGAAACTCACAGAAACATCTGTGGGTGTCTGAAAGCCATGCAGGTAGGGCCCTTGAGCGTCAAAATTAATGTTGCTCATCTGTGGTCTCAGGCTGATGACAGATGAGGAAACTTAGGTTCCATAAATAGTGTTTCATTATATATTCTTTGCATAAAATATTTGCACATTTATGATTATTTCCCTGGAATAAAGGCCAGACTTCCAAGCCAAGCCAAAATTCTAGGGCAAAGGGTTTTTGCATTTTGAAGATTTTGATACATATTGCATACCTTTCTCCAGAATACTTTTATCAGTTTTGGTACTTGCAGCCTGTATATGAGACTGGTTGATTCCACATATCCTCACCAATACTTGACACTATTAAATTGAGAAATATGTGTTGGCCGGGCACAGTGGCTCACACCTGTAATCCTAGCACTCTGGGAGGCTGAGGTGGGAGGATCCCTTGAGACCAGAAGTTGGAGACCAGCCTGAGCAAGAGTGAGACCCCATCTCTACAAAAAATAGAACAATTAGCCAGGCTTGGTGGTGCGCACCTGTAGTCCCAGCTATTCAGGAGGTTGAGGCAGGAGGATTGCTTGAGCCCAGGAGTTTGAGGTTACAGTGAGCTATGAGGGTGCCACTGCACTCTAGTTGGGGCAACAGAGTGTGACTCTGTCAAACAAAAGAAAGAAAAAAGGAAAGAAAGCAGGAAGGAAGGGAGGGAGGAAGGAAGGAAGGAAGGAAGGAAGGAGGGAAGGAAGGAAGGAGGAAAGGAAGAGAG
>CAUYSK010119108.1:0-59061 GCA_963575035.1 Avahi laniger | reverse complement strand
AGTGCCTATCAATACATGAGTGGATTAATAAAATGTGGTCTATGTATACCATGGAGTACTACTCAGCCACAAATGTACTCAACATCAAATTGGTATCAAACGATCAACACTTAAGTGCACATATGGTAGTAACATTCATCGGGTGTCGGGAAGATGGGAGTGGGGATGGGTATATACACACCTAACGGGTGCAGTGCACACCATCTGGAGGATGGACACGTTTGAAGCTCTGACTCACGTGGGGCAAAGGCAATATGTGTAACCTAAACATTTGTACCTGCGTAATATTCTGAAATAAAAAATATACATAAAAAATTTTTAAAAAGATGACAATAAAATAATTTTCTCAGAAAAAAGATATACAATTATGATGTTTTTGTTAATAAATGTACTACAAAATGAATAATAAAACATGAGGATGATCTGTAAAAAAAATTTACATACTATATGTGAATGATAAGCAAGTGAAATTAAATAAAATTCATGTATTGTACATAAAGGCCAAGATTGTTGATGTACGATTCCTTATAAAATTATTTTTGGCTTCCTATAAATGTAAGAATTTCAAATATGAATCAAAATAAATGTTGCAGGTCTGGGTCATTATTAGCATAAAGGAACTCAGAAAAACACAGTACACAGAAATTATTGTAACTCGTATTCTCCAAATTGGGACAATTCATTTGAAATTCGGCAATTCAGTACCAACCATCCCTCTGTTTGTCTCTGAGCCACATAGTCTATTCATCTCCGAATGGTTAATACATCAAACCACAAAGACACTGTGTTCTGTAATTATGAGGAGGGAGCTCAGGTTGTTAATGAGTGTTAACATGCTGGCCGCTGTAACATACACAAAGCTTGCCTTCAGAGCCAAAGCATAGGCTCTGGCAATGAATGTTTATTTCTTGAAACCGTTTTGGGAATAAAAGATATGTAATATCAAGATTAAAAGAAGAAAACAATAAGACTCTGTTGTAATGAGTGTTTTTGTAGAGACGGCAACTATAAACCTGAGAGAGTAAGTACAGAAAAAGGCCCTTGCATTTGTTTTTAATTGTTTTCTTTTAGAATGGTAGAATTTTAATATCCTTAGGGGGTATTCCATTATCAATAATCTTGGGGAAAAATAGATTAACACGGACAATGTTTATACTGTTATTTTGTAATAACAATCAATGGTAGCAGTATCACCATACGTGATAAGAGAGAAAATACGTTAAAAAATATAGACTATGAAGAGCAGCATATGCAGAAATTAAGAAAGACACTTGAGAGTCCCATGAGAGGTGCTTTGAACAGTGAGAAGAATAGAAGACTTTGGCAGCAGGTACAACCTGCTCTGACATTTACTGACTAGACGTGTGTGGGATGAATCCCTCAGTTCTCTGTGCCTAAGTTTCATCATTTGTTAAATGCAGGTAAAGATCCCAAGCTGAGAAAACACAGATGGACCTCAAAATGCATTTGTCTCACTCCCGCTGGCACTAGACTGAAACTATTAATACCAGGCAATCAATAGAGTGTAGTCAGAATACCACATTCTGACTTTGATTACAGAGTTCTGGGGTCCCTTAACCCTCCTGGATTAAGTGTTCTGTCTTCACAAAAGAAAAATACAATCTGCTTGCCCATGTACTGTGATGGCCCAGTAATAAAGATGGTATAGGAGACATCAATTTTAACAGCCATCATGGCAATGCCAAACACTGTATAACAGCAAATCACTGTTTATGACTTGACTGATATATCAAGCAAAAAGAATTGCTCTGAATAAATATATAATAAAAGAGTTTAAAGTCTTTTGTCAATTTGGTAGTGACATTGCCCATACTATAATATCAGTGGGATAAAACTATTTATGTTAAAATTTATATTGAAACATCTTAGCCCAGCAAATGATGCTGAAATAGTTGGACATCCACAGGAAAAGAATAAATTCAATCTAAACCTCATACATTATACAAATGTTGAGTCAAATGGATAAGGACTTAAATGAAAAATGTAAAACTATTAAATTTTTAAGAAAAAAAAAGGAGAGAATATTCAGGATCTAGGGGCTAGGCAATGAGTTCTTTAGAATTGAAACAAAAACAATTCATAAAAGGAAAAATTAATAAAATGGAGCACATCAAAATTTGAACTTTTGCTCTATGAAAGACCATGTAACAAGTACGAAAAGAAAAGCTATAGATTGGGAGAAAAATATTTGTAAACCCTATATAGGACAAAGGACTGGTATCTAGAGTGTACAAACAGCTCTCAAAACTCAACAGCGAAACAAACATAAAAGAGATCTAACTCAAAATATGAGCAAAAGGCACAAGCAGACATTGCATGGTAGGGGATATCAAAATGGCAAATAAGCAAAGGAAAAGATATTCAACATTCTAAGTCATCAAAGAAATGCAATTTAAAAGTACAATCAGATATCACTACATACCTATCACAAGAGCTAAAATGAAAAACAGCACTAAATGCTCATGAGGATTTAGAGATATTAGATCACACATACATTGCTGTTGAGAATGTAAAAATGGTACAGACACTCTACAAATCACTTCGGCAGTTTTCTATAAGCAATTATCAATTACCATATGACCTAGCTATTGCACTCTTACGCATTCATTCCAGAGAAATAAAAACTTATGTTCACACAAAAACTTGCACATGGATATGTACAGCTTCATTCATGATATTTGCAAACTGGAAACAGCTCAGATGTCCTTCAGTGGGTGAATGATTAAAAAAACTGTTGTACATACCGACCAGCAAATACTACTCACCAGTAAAAAAGGAACAGATTACTGAAAGATACAATGACTTAAACAAACGTCTGGGAATTATATTGAGTGAAAAAAGCCAAGCTCAAAAAGTTACATGCTGTGTAATTCCATTTATATAACATACCTTAAATGACAAATTTTTAGAAATGAGGAACATCTTAATGGGTGTCAGTGGCTAGGAATGGGGAAGGAGGAAAGTGGAAGGTGAGTGTTTTTATAAAAGGAGAATTCAAGGGAACTGTTCAATGTGGTAGTGGATATGCATGTGAAAAAATTGCATAGAACTAAATACACACACACACACACACACACACACACACACACACACACACACACTGAAGACAGGTAAAATTGGGGAATTCCAAATTAGATGGATGAATTGCATCAATGTCAACATCCTGGATGTGATCTTGTACTGTAGTTTTACACAATGTTACCAAGGGGGGCAAAGCAGGGCGGGATGGGGAGGGGGAGAAGGAACTGAGTAAAAGTACACAAGATCTCTGTGCTATTCCTTACATCTCCACATGAATATCTACTCATCCTAATAAAAATTTCAATAACAAATGTGTCAATCACTTGGAGGTTTTTTGTTTGTATATTTTTAGTAAATGGTGAAGTTTTGTTTGTATTGATAGACTGTGGAAATAAAATTGAAGGGACCCAATCAAATCCAGATGAAGAAAAAGGGGGTGGAGGAGTGCAAATTACCACATCTAAAATAAAATGGCAATGTAATCATTTAGGAATTAATTCCTAACTTTTCAAAAATGCTTTTGTCAAGTAATATTCCATAATCTTTTAAAATACTTTATTTTTTGTGACCAAGCCACAACTACCAATAAAGTATGTAAGCTGTTTGGAACAGAGAAGCTAGAAAAGCCTGTCTTATTCCATTACTCCATATTTGAATGTCATTAAACACTTTAAAGGCAGCCAAAAGTGACTCACAACCTTGAATTTCTTTCTTCATGTAAGACCTACCCATTTGATATATATAAATTTAAGCAAAATTTAAACAAACTACTACATTTAATGATTTAAAAATGATTTACCAAAACATCATAAATCTCATAGTACAACATCCATTTTTTTCCAAAATGAGAACATATAACTGATGTTACAAGTTAAAGGGACATTTCTCCCCATACTTCTTCCTCTTTATTTCCTCTCTAACTCAATCTCAAAGTACTTTAACTTACAAGTAAATTTACAAATCATCTGAAGATCATTCTCTGTTAAAATGTAAAAGCAGAAATATATAAATTTCTTTTTAATTACACAAATATTTACCTGATTCTTGAAGAATTAGAAAATATAATTAAGCAAAATAAAAATAAGCCAATAAGGACACCTATTAAATTTGCAAAATAAGAATTACATTGATCATTAATCTTTGTGCTCTGATTAATGAATAGATGAGGTTTAAATGAAAGATGCCCAGACGTTCTTTTTCCAAAATAAAACCACTAGAAATGTTTTTATACCTTCATTAAGAGTGCTATTTATAGAGGCTCTTGGTCTGTTCTTTTGAACAAATTCAGTTATTCCATCTGGAATGCTGTATGCTTCATAACACGTGTGCTTCTCTAGTTGCCTGGAATTGCATGTCCAGAAAAAAATAAGAGCCCTCATCAGTATCGTTCTGGAATAGGTGGTGACCGGCACATCTAATAAGCTTTTTTTTATTAATCTAAATTTACTTTATAGTTTCTGGGCAAAATTAAAGAGAGACATATACAGCATGTCTTGGAGCATTTTCAAGTTGCACCAAAGGTCTTAGTCCAGGTAATAATTAACATTTGTTTGCAGAAAAAAAAAAGAACTTAAACTCGTCTTAGATATCAACGATAGTCTCTCAGCACTAAAATAAAATTGATTGTGTAAAAGGCCATGGCTTAATAAAAGATTGATTGTACAAGTAGATACTAAGTTCTGTGGGTCATCTCATCTCCTTGAATCCCTTACTATATCGTAAAGGTGTTATTGCTAAATAAATTGCTCATTGTTGCCAATGTGGAGTGTGAGAGATAGGACAAATAGAAACTGCTGTGTGTGTTTACAGTACAAATAAACAACATTTAAAATAATCCCAGAGAGATATGGTTTTTGAACTTAAAAATCAGTATGTGAATAATAGTGCTTTAGAGGTAACATAACCAACTAAAAATCTTTCTTTTTATTGAACATTATACTTTAATGTTGAATGAATAAATTATAATCTTAAAACAGCCAAGTGGTGACCCTCTGTGTGCAAATTTGGGGATATCAGTTCCTTTTAAAATAAGACATCATAAATTTAATTTTATACTAAAATTATCTTTTTTATCTCATCCATGTATCAATCAGAATAAAAAGACCAATATTCAACGTAAGTTTTATTTTGTAGACTTAGCAGGTAAGTCTCTATTGGCTTAATTTTTTTTTTTTTTGCTTAATTATGTTTTCTAATTTTATTTTATACTGAACATTTTTCATAGAAACATTTTCGTTGAATTCGGACCAGCCTACTCCAGTTAATTTTTATTGGAGCTATACTACTCAAATGCTAGGTAGTTATCATACTTTTGCTTAGTAGTATGTTGCATATAAATCTTGAATTTGCATATCCACTTTACAACAGAGAGTTTGCAATCAGCGTACTGTGCAGTTAGAGAATTGGTCTGCTTGTTGAAGGGGGATAGACAGCTACATTTTGAAAGCTTTCCACCAACAAGCTCAACCCAATCTCTAGAAAAACTATAGGTTATCAAATAGATAGCTTTACATTTACTCAGCAAAAGTTGAACAGAAGGATCCAGGTTCAGGAAAAACAAGCTATGTCAAATGGACAAGCTATGTCAACCTGCCAAGGTTGGCAACTCAGTATAATTTCATGCATTTGAACTTCAGCAAGGCATTCTATAAATCACATTGCAAGCTCATAAAAGGTTGAAAAATATAGACTGATTAAAATGTTTATGTAGATTTATAACTTGTTGAATGACTGAGTATTTTCATTAGTGGAAATAATCTTTCTAAAATATTTATATGCGAATGTGTACAAATGCTTTATTTTTATCTTCTTCAACATTTTTATCCAAGTTTCCGAATAAGACAATAAAGATATAGCTCAAACATGTAGATTAAGCCAAATTCTTACAGTATAACTCTCAACTTGAACTTAGGATTCAAACCTAGGTTTGCATGTTTCTGATAGCTTCTCCAACTATATTTTACATAATTTTGGTAAGTAGATTGAAGCATCAAAGCCAAAATGCAATGAAGCTGGAAAAAATTTAATTATGTTCATGGAAGTTCAAAAACAAGTGATTAATTGTGTAAAAAATCCTAGAATTTCTAGTTGTATAAAAGTTGTACATAAGCTAACAGTGTAGTCTGGATGCTCTAATATGAAGAATTCTTCCATAGGAGATCTGGGTGGACAGATCAGAGAATCACACATAAAGGTTAAGACTGAAGTAGATTGCCTAGAGAAGAGAGCTGGGGATAATAGGAGATTTGTAAATCACAAAAACAGCTGAGGAAATTAGGGATATTTAGCATGAGGAATTAAAAAATAATGGGAGATATGCTAGTTATCTGCAAATATTTAAGGACTATCATATTGACGTGGAGGTAGATTTTTTCCTTCTCCTTGTTTGATAGACACAGCTTAGTAGAAAATAAATGTTAAAAGATTTAGTTTGCTTTACTACAAGGAACTTTATCTTAATTAGCAGTAGAATGGAGGCTTTATGTAAATATGATCATTGTCTTCCAAGGATACGATAGACAGGATCACGTTATTTGGAGGAAGGACAGGCTAGATATCTTCTAAGATTATTTCCAACACAATCATTTAATCACTAGGATGTATTGTATTCATGCTCTATAAATTGTATGCCTGTTGGTAGAATATAAGTTTTCTGGAAAAGAAAGGAGTCCATTCTACCAGAGAAATAAAAGCGTTTCTTGAAATTTCTTTTTTTTAAAAAAAAGATAATCCTTTTTCCTCTGGGTTAGCACTGACTGCTTTATTATGTTGTATGACCTAATTTTACCCGAAATCTACAGGACTATCACATCCTCTGGCCCACTGTCGATCAGTTTTTAGAAACTAGAATCCAAACAGAGAACATACTGTAATACCATCGCTAGAACTGTGTTCTTGTTTAAGAACAAAACACTCCAAAGATTAATGGAGGAACATTTTTATGGTGTGTATTTTCTCCACTGTATTTGCTATAAAACATCCAAGATTTCACTGAAGGTTTCTAAGCTCTGTGGAATAGAAATAGATTGATAGCATCTTCAGCCTCTTGATAAAAGAAGGGCAACTTAAATGTAATTATTTCATAAGTCTCTAGGGAATAGAGAGTATGTCTCAAATGGGACATTATCTAAAATAAAGTCAGAAATACCTTGGGGAAAGCAATAGTAGTTCCTTTTGCTATTACAGCAATATTAACTTGTTGGTTTTTTTTTTTTTTTTTGTCTCTGGCTTTGTGTTTTGATGTTTCTCCTTCTTTACTTGTTTATATATTTTTTAGTTTAAAAAGAAAGCACAAAGTCAGAGAATGGAGAAACCAGGAGATTAATGCTTAAACTCAGATTTCATATTACAATATATCTTACTATCGGGGAAAGTTACATTCTGTTATACTGAATTCTTTCATATATTAAAGAAATTAAATGTGAATTTTCAGCAAGAATAATTATGTTGTATATTTTAAGTTCTTTTATATATATTCAATATAAATATATTTTATATGATTTTACACATGAAGCTAAATATGGAATAAACACATCATCATATAAATATGATTACAAAAAAAGTGAATCATTGATAATGTAGAAATTACCACAAATTTATACTCTATTGCAATTTTAATGGGCTTTATTTATTGATACTTAACGTTCAAAAGAAGTATTTCTTGGACATTAACCCTGATATTTTGATTAGTGTGCTGTGGTAAATAATTACTCTGTCTTAAAACATTGAAAATAATATTTGATGCTAAAATAGTCACTTGTTCATAAAATTTTATTGTAAAATTGAAATAAAATAGTAATTTTTGAAGTTGAAATATAATTTCATAGATGTGCATTATTCCAAGAATGGGTTTTTAGCATTCACCAAACTTATTGCCCAGAATTGGTAGATGACATCACGAATTACCCAGAAAAAGTTGGAAATCACCTTGACATCTTCCTCTCTCTCTCCACATAGAAAACATTTGTGATGAACAAATATTCATGCTATCTACTAAATATCCTTTAAATCGATTCTCTTCTGTCCATCCACATTGTACAGCTTAGCCCTGACCCTCGACATTTCTCACTAAGATTATAGACCTATTCTCTTATTTTTCTATCTTCTAACTATTTTCTACTCCATCAAATTCCTTATGAATTTGTAGGACTGTCAGAGTGATCCTTTTTAAAGAGAAAGTCTCTGCTTGCAAGTCCTCCATAAAGTTCTACAATCTTCCATATAAAATTAAAATTTTAATATGTTATCAAATCCATTTCATAATCCAATTTCTATGTACTTCCTCAACCTCTTGTCACTCTGACACATGGATATTACGTGACCAGCATATACAGCTGTCATTAGTACTATCCTCTCTCACCTCTCTCTGACTTGGGTAGTAATAGTTGTCATTCCATGTGTCAACTTTACTATATATCTGGAGTGGGGAGAGAAGGATGGGATTGTGGAGGACTGGATCTTGGAAAAGAACTTCAGATTAAAGGTGGGAGGACAGAATAAAAATAAGATATGGTGCATGAGTGTTAACTTTTGCCAACTTCTGTATATTAGTCTTTTGCAATGTGTTATTGTCTCGCTTTTTTCCCCACCCACTCCAAAGCCCCTTACCTCCAGACCAGTGGTTCTCAACTGATTTGAGCACTCATGGGACATTTGGCAATGCACTGAGATATTTTTGTTTGTCACAACTTGAGGCTGGCTGTGCTACTGGTATCTAGTAGGTAGAGGCCAAGGACGCTGCTAAATATTTTACAGTGCACAGGAACACTCCCTCCCTATGCACACACCCCAAAGAGTTGTGCAGGCCAAAATGTCAGTAGTGCCAAGACATTGAGAAATGTTGCTCCAGACTCTAAGAGTTAAAAATAACAGCTCTAATTCTTAGAGCATGACAGATTTGCTCTTTGATCCAGTCTTTTTTCAAATGCTTTTATGTGTGTCTGAAATTCTCTCTCTCTCTCCCTGCTCAAGGTTTACTTGGCTAAATACTACTAATTCTGATTATCCCCATTTAAATAAAACTCTCTTAAGAAAGCCTATTCTGGTCCTTCTCAGTCTGCATTAAATGTCTTTTCTAATGTGTACCACAGCCCTATGGTCCATATAGAATTCTCTTCCACTTTCAGTTACACAGGTTATTAATATCCTTTTAATTATAGTTGCCTGTTTAAGAATCTGGTTTCATGGCCAGAGAACAAGCTTCCTAAAGGTAGAGACCAAGTGTGTAATGTTCACCATGGTATCCCACATGACTAGAGCATTGGAATGTCTCCCAGTAGGAGCACAATATGCATGTATAGGAAGGAAAGGAGGAAGGTGGGAAAAGTTAGAGATAAAGGGACTAATTTATACCACTTATTAATAAATTTCATCTTTAAAACATTTTCCCAGCTTAAGAAATAGATATGCTTTAGAAAAGTTGAAAAGTAAAAATGGGTATCTTAAATCTCACTTCCAACAAGTAGTTACGTTAAAAATTCGGATTCATGTCTGTACTGAAAATACATGTAATTAATTGAAATTGTTGAAAAAATGAGGGGAGGATATTGGTTTAATGGTTTATTTCCAGTACCCTTAAGCGTTCTTTCATGGTGTGTATGCAAGTATGTGTGTGCGTGCACACATGTAAATACTAAGCATATAGAAGAGATTGTGAAAATCCTGGCCATCTCTTTAGTACTAATTTTAGTTCACCTTATAGTAAGGCTTGGGAAGATTGGGCAGATTGGACAGATTGTCATAGATTGTCTTAAAGCCACCTCAACAAATCTTTCTTACCAGACCGTAGAGGCAAAGCCAAACTTAGAGCCCTGAAATATGCATATCAGTATGAGTTCAAGGAATTTACAAGTAACAAATATATTCTTTATATTGTAAATGACAAAATTGTAAAATTTTTGTCCTATGTCTTCATGTCATAATGGATTTAAATCCCTGTATCTCAGACTGTCCACCTTGTCCCAGGAAATATGAGCTATAGAAATCATATCAAACTGAGTACTAAAAAGGCCTTTTCATATAATCGAAGATGCTAATAAAAGTGTTTTTAGATAAAGAAACAAAATGAGAGAACTTGTTAGTATGTCTCATAATACTTGTTATCATTATCAGTTACTTGTGCCAGCTCCTGCCTTGCACTAAATAGAAGACAAAACCATTGTTCTTTGTGAGAAAATATTTTTTTAAAATTTTTATGAAATACAGGCACAGAAATCAAATTATCATGTTTGCCCACTCTTTCTGCACTGGAAGTTAGGCATATTTATTAGCTACAACACAGCATTTCAAGCTGGCATTTGGATCATTTCAATAACTAATGTTTGTTTTATCAACAATGGTTTAATTTGACATGCTGCATAATGCATGTGCAATAACAGTGCCATGTTTGATGGATAAATGCCTAGGAAAAAAATTCAAATTGGCTAATAAATAAAATTGAATTTCAAGACCCCATTTATTTTAAGGAAACTTGTCATGGGTTATTAACTGTACTAAATAATGGCTTGTTTATGTCTGTGCATAAATAATTTGAAACAAATCGGAGTGACATAGTTAGGAATGATCATACTTTACTTACTGGTAAATGTAAGTGAAGGCGAGCTTCCTCAGCTCCTAATCCCTGGAGCTGCTATTTTGAAAAACAATTTCTACTTGTTGATAAGATTATGACCAAAATTCAACCAAGCTTCCATACATTTAAAATGAACTATTATATAAACATTCAGAATGTCTATCAATAGGGAATTAAACTAAAATTCTGACTCTAAATCAATGGTTCTTTGATCTCTCCACATATTAGAATTTTTTTATGTTATTATAATGCTGATGCTTTGTTTCTCATTCTAGAGATTCTAAATCAACTGATCTGAGTGATTTATTTTTTGTTGTTTATTTGTTTGTTTTAAAATCAGTTAAGTTTTTTGCTTGATTTTTTTAAAACCCTCAAAAAATCATAAATACAAAGTCAGGATTGAGAATTTGTGCTCTAACATAGTGTTCGGGTCCCTAATGCATATTAATTTAGGTATCTCACCTGGGCAATTGAGATTAAAATGTTTAATACTCATGATTGTTCTCTTCAACAACCAGTTTTTTGAGCGTGCCTTTTCAGTACCATGCAGTTCTGGTGCTTAGGGGATTACCAGGAAGGTCTTTGTTCTCCAGGCTAGTTTCTACAGAGAAACACAAGTAATAATATTGAAAGGCAAAGGAAGATAATTGTCCCAAGAAAAATACAAACCAAGGCTTATGAGAGCATATCTAGTGTGAGGAAGGGCCAAAAAAAATTTCTGGAGAGGGTAGAATTCAATCAGCCTTGCCAATAAATATTTACATGCTTTAACCTTGTTAGTGCTTTCATACTTCAT
The DNA here is from genome assembly GCA_963575035.1 of Avahi laniger. Classification (NCBI taxonomy): domain Eukaryota; kingdom Metazoa; phylum Chordata; class Mammalia; order Primates; family Indriidae; genus Avahi; species Avahi laniger. The sequence goes on along the minus strand of CAUYSK010119108.1, from coordinate 47,653 downwards.
ACTCTCACAACAATCCAGCTAAGCAAACCAGGTATTTTTTACTTTATTATTAATAAAAACACTAATTCCATGTTTGCATTTGCCTTGCAGTGTGCAAACAGGTTTACAGATCATCACTTTGGAACCTCACAACATATGAGATATGCAATTCAGTATTCCTATTTTTGGATGAGGAGTCAGAGGCTCAGAATGTAAATGAATTACCCAATTTACAAAGCTCGCAAGTGGCAGAGTTGGGTATAAGATGAATCCTCCTGAGTCCTAAATAGTTCAGATCTTTTTTAGCATCCCAATTTGAAGTTGAGAAGTTGCTGAGCTTGGGCCAGATTCCAGGTCTCTTAAAATTGAATTGCTCTCTTAGGATGTGTTTTGCCACACAAACACTTAATACACCAGATTTTTCAATAACTAGAGCTATATGTCTTTTTTTTTAAAGAAATAACTTTTCAAACGATAATTGAAAATTGATACTCTAGTGTATTTTTTAAAAACACAATACCAGCAAATTCACTACCTTACTGCTTTTATCCAAATCTAATCTTTCTTCTTTCTCTGCTTAAACTCTGAAATCATACTTAATGCCTGCATCTTGAGACTTTTAAAAAGCTGAGCTAATATAGAAAATATAAAAGCTCAAGAGAGTGGGAAATTAAGTATTGGCTTCTGATAACTCAGTTCTGTCCAACAAGTAGAAATACCTAGCATGCTTTGTCATGAGCCTTGTGTGCTTGCTCTGTAGCTCTTCATTCTACGGTTTCCAGGATGTGTTATTGGCATTTTTGTCTAAGGTTTCTACGACCACCCACGGGTGTGATTTCCTAGGATTCATAGAACTCAGAAAAGCTGTTATATGGTTATAATTTATCAGAGTTAAAGGAAACAGATTAAAAAACAAAGGCAAAGGCATGTAAGGTGCAGTCCAGACCTTCCAGTTGTCCTCTCCCAGTAGAGTCACAGGTACAGTGGATAATTCTCCAAGTAAAGATATAATATGACAATTTGTATGATATATTGCCAACTAAGGGAGCTCTCCCAAGACTTGAGTCTAGATGATTTTGTTTTTATTATTTTCCTTACTTTTCTTTTTTTAGAGACAGGGTCTGGCTGTCACCCAGGCGAGAATGCAGTGGCTATTCACAGGCACGATCATAGTGCACTACATCTTCAAACTCCAGGGCTCAAGTGATCCTCCTGTGTCAGCCTCCTGAGTAGTTGGGACTACAGGCATGCACCACTGCGCCTAGCTGAGCCTAGAATTTTTACTGGGTGTCAGTAAAGTAGGAACAGATCCCCTAGGTCACTGACCTTAACTACTCAGTCTCCAGTCCCCTACTCCACGCCCAAGGGTCAAACCTGCACAGTGCGGCCCAGGGCAATAGGTGAAAACAAAATTTAAAAAAACAGGTTTTCACCATAGGTCAAAAAATTAGGATGAACTACCTGGCATGGCCCAAAGCCCCAGGTAAACAAAGACACTCTTATGAGGCAAGATATTCCAAGGGCTTAAAGAGCATCTCCCAGAAGACTGTCAACGGTCCATCCTTTCTTGGAATGTGCAGAGTTTGAATACCCCAAGCCTGCTGAGTTAACACTTTATTGTAAGATAAGAATTATTACTTGTGATTTGTCACCAACGGGGAGCCCCTGCATTAAAGTTTACTTCCCATTTGACACTCATTTTATCTTAGTAAACTTTATATTCCAAACAAAGGACTCTGCATGAAACTTTGCAAGGATTACATCTGTTTGTGTTGTGCATTTTTCTATGCATGGGTTTTATTGCTGTTACTGCTACAATGATATTAAGAGATAGTTCAGTAAATCTCACAAAATACCTTTATTCTTCATTTTTCACTCAATAATGAGTAAAATTTGGCAATGCAAAAGAATGACTGTGAAGATAGTTACTACAAGGACTAGCTGAGGAAGCTAGAGAGCTGAGTTGGTGTATTCAGCCCTTCTTCCCTTCTAAGGCATTGATTATGAGTTTGGTATATAAGTAAAGAATGACAGACACATAGACCATTTAACTTCCAAAACATGTGACAAAATGAGCTTTAAAGACAACTTAGAAGACTTCCTGGAAAGATAATTTTACCTTGTCTCCAGTCATAGTAAGGACCCACGATCCAGGGAAAGGTAGATTAGCTTCTTCCACCCCTGTTTGACTTCCAATCAGTTTGATCTAGGGTATGACACTAACTTTTACAATAGCAGCAAGAATAGTACCTGTCTATAGAAGTTTTTGGAAGAATCAGTGAGGTCATAAATATAAGAATATCATTCCATGCTTTGCACACTGTAAATGCTCAATAAATAGCTGCTATCATTTTTACCATACTCTTTATTACAATAAAGCCTCATTATTTATAGAGAGTTTTTACAAACACTATTTTATTAATTGACATATTGTAACACCTTTCCGCACAAAGAAAATTAAAACTGGAAAAGTCAGGAAATAAGAATTTGGATAGATTCATATAAAATGGTTTAGCTCATCTCTCTTTACACTCTAAATGTAGCTGCTAGTATTTTTGACAATTTTCAATCTTTTAGCCTCTGATTCTTCAGACTATCTCATGAATCTTTGGACATAATGCCCCAGTGGAGTGAAAGTAGGTATTTAGGTTTCTCATATGTATCTTCTTTTAAAATACTAGGACATTTCTCTGTGTGTTAGGTCCTGACACCTGTATTATATTTCATTGATCAAAATTGACCCTTCCTGATTAAAAATAAAGATATGGATGACTCTGTCAATGTAAATAAAGTTTTAAATACTTTGTCGTAAAATAGCATGAATTTTTTTTCACTTTTACTATGTTACTGCATTAGTTAAATAGACTGAGGGGTGAAGCTACAAGAAAAACTAAAGCATGTTCACCCCCAGGAGTAATTCTGCACAGTGATTCCCTTAACATCTGTTTCATGAAAAAGGAATCATTTTCAAGGGCCACTTAGAGAGTAAGTAATCATAAACCCCTGAGCATCTAAGTTAAAACAGAGAGTGAGAGAAAAAGGAAAAAAATAAATCTGCTTCTAGTCTTTCAAATTACCCTCTGTGTCTCTGAATGAATTTCCATGGGGTATTTTTTCTTCTTATGGCATGGTGAATTTAAAAAAAAGAGAGATTGGGTTTACATTTGTTTTATTCGCTTTTTGTCCTCTAGTTTAATAGAGTCACTATCTGAGGTCATTCATGAGCACTACAATATTTGGAATATTCTTCTCAATAGAGTAAGGATATTAAAGTTATTGTCTAAGTCTAGCATATTATCATTATAAAGTAGCACACACCATTAGAGAGAGACTCAGTGAAGGACATTATCATTATGTATTAGCACACATCATTAGACAGGAGTTTCAACTGCAAAACCTACTGAGGAGGATAGATTCATAACATCACAGCCCTCCTGGGTAATATAACTCAAAATTTTTAAATCATTCAACTGAGGTGAACTCAGAACCCATGATTGGCACCTAATATCACTTTGAGCTTTTGGTGGTTATTTGCTCTGTGAGAAACAGTTCTTTTTTCTGATTTAGATGAAAGTCCTAAGGAAGCACCCAAGGAATTTCATCTTATCTCAAACCAGGCAAAACTCATACAAATTAAATAATAATAAAAAATAATTATAATAATTACCAGTAATGCTCAGCTTAAGGCTTGGAAATATAAACAAATTTTCAGTTGAGGAAATTGAATATTTAAACATTTTTATGCATAAAATTGTAATCAGTATGTGGAGGGAATTATAAATGATGTTCAGTGAACTTATCTAAATGAAACAAAAGAAATAACAACACCATGTTTTATTTTAAAATCTTAGCATTAGGTAACGTCAAAGTGATGTTTCTTTGTCCTACCAAATGTCAGAGTTGTTTGTATATGATATGACTAAATGCCATTTCTCCATGAGGATTTCCTTAGTATGCTGTTTATTCTCATGAAACATTAATGTTTGCTATGAATATTTGCCTGTGAAAAGGAAAAGCGACAAATTTTGAAGTCCTCAAATGAAAACTAATCTTGAATGAGTTTAACTTGCATTATTTGCATTTTCTATGGATAGTGAAAAATCATTTGTAAATAAAAGGTTTATTGCAGAGCAAAAAAGGATATGTTCGTGGATGTAACTCTCATCCGAACCACATTCTAGGAGTTAGTAGTCACTGTGTTTTATATGACTAAGGCTATTTCAGATCCTAATTCAACATAGTAATATAAAAGTAAGAGTAAAGCTGATAAAATTCATCAATTAATTAGCCAATACTAAATTTTGTTTGTTTAATATTTATCTTTTTTAAATGGCTCAGCCACCAATAGACAATGCTATGAAATAATAGATACATTTAGTTTATATGCTCGTATTTATATAAATATTTATATACATCATGACTAGTGGCAAAAATTTTCCTCAGAAAATACAAATAGTATTGTAAATGAACATATAAACAGTAACCACTGCATATGAGTTGCTGTGAGGTTTAAATGGGTTAATATTTGTAAATCACTTCGACAATAGTGCCTAAAAAATAGGTGCTGTGTAAGTACCTGTTACTGCTATTAGTTTTAATTTAGAGAGACTTTTAAAGTAAGATTACTGTAAATTTAGTTTAAAAATTGTTTTAGTAAATCAAAATATACATAAAGAGACCACTCCACAGTTTTGCAGTAATGCAAAATAAAATGCCATACAAAAATGTCAATTATGGTGAAATGCCTGTCTGATGATTAATCATGCAAATGTACCAGTGGCATCACTGTAGGCTTTGTGTTCCATAGGTGCTTCCTTGTTTGGGGTTTAACCCCTTTTCCGTTCCTTTATTATTATCCTACCCATTCAACCCATTCATTAATCTCCTAAAGAACCTGTACTTACCATTCCCTTTAGCCCGTGACCTTGCATCCTTCTCCACGAATAAGATCTATTCTATTCAACAGTTTCCTCCCCCATCACCCATCACTTTAAAAGAGGAGTCACTCAAAAATCTGAAAATCCAGATAGTTTAGCATGCAGGATTCTTTATTGTCTGGCCAAGTCTATTGTTCCAATCTGATTCCCCATGATTTCCTTAATTCCCACTCTGCTCCAGCCATTGACCACCAGTAGTTGCCAAACTGTGTGGCTCTCTTTCAAACATTTGAGAACTTTGCATGTATTCCTCCTTTGCCCATAATCTCTTTCTATCTTGTCTGCTTGTCAAGTTTCTATGTATACTTCATTACTTGGCTCACAATATGGTTTCTACACCCAAATGACAGCACTGGGAAGCTACATATGTTCCAGACACCTGTCAATAAAGAAAATCTTACCCCTGGACCGCAGTCCGACATTGAGGTCCTGATACCCCATGACAGGTTTCCCTGACCCCATCGTGCATTTCTGCCATGCTTCACAGATCCCTGCAATCTTGCCGTCCTGTCTCAGTCCTCTGGTACTATCCATTCTCTTCACTGAGGAACCAGTGAAGCATCAATCTATGTACTGTCTGAAATCCTTCAGGCATAAAATAGAGTTATGGCCTTTTCTACTGTGCACCTGTACACTTGCAACTGAATAATAAAAATTTAGCCTTGAATTCTTTTTTCATGTGCACATTGATAGAGCATTTTCCTACATAATTTGGGTGTATTGAGGGATGCAAAATGCTAAAGAGACACTGCAAAAAATTCTTTTTTTCAAGGTAAGTAGGAACAGAAGAGATAGCTCACCAATGTGCTTGGGTTTATTTTTGTCTGCTGAGGCATTGGTGCACTAGATGAGTTTTTGACGTTTAATGAGTCTCATTGGTTTTAATTAGAATAACCTTGGTGGAAATAGATAGTATTACTCTGCAAATCATGGCTAAATTGCTGTTAAATAATTTGCATTCTATTACATGGTGTATGTCCTAGTACAGACAGAAACATCCAGGTCCAAGTCCATAAGTATTTACTCATACACACCAGCAATTTTGGCCTCACATAATAAGGATTTAAAATGTGCCTGACACATTTTATCCAATTTATATTTTAAAGTATCTTTCCAAGTAATTAGATATGACATGCCCTGCAGCCTTAAACAGACACAATTTTGTTTATACTTCCAAAATGCAGATTATTCTGAAATCTCTAACAATATAAGCTCTAGTTGCCATTTGTATTGAGTACCCACTGGGTGCCAACTACTTTAAAGTGTATTATTTTCATTTAATTATCTCAGCTTTGTAAAGCAGGCATCATTATTCTGATTTTACAGAAGATGAAAGTAAAGCGTCAGTTTAGGAGATTTTCAGGATTATGCAACACAGCTGGGTGACTAAAATTCTTGTTTTTTCCGCAATGATGGGGCCTCTCACTTCTTACTTTCTAATAAGACTACATTTGTTATAATTAATATATTTATTTCATAAGTCAACAATCATCTACTGAATACTTGCACACCAAGGACTATGTAATGGACTGTTAGTTATGTAAAGAGTCATAAAACTTGCTCTCCTTTCCATTCTCCACTAAGAAAAAGATGGTTATAGTCTCACCTGAGAAAGACTACAGATGTAACTATATAAGAAAGAGTTGCTAATTTATTAATTTCAAGCATTATATGAAGTTATTTTATAAGTGTTGATTTTGCATGTTATAAACTATTATAGAGAATTTAAGATACAGGGACTGCTTACATTTACAATACATTTATTAATTTAGTCTTACAACCAAGAACAGAGCCTGGCAAGTTGCGCCTGTTTTCTCAACATATTCCTTTCCAGGTCAAAGTTGTGTTTGGGTGAATCTCACTGTTGGCCCCAAATCGTATGACTATGCTTTAGTCTCCAAGGTGCCTGTAAAGTCAGAGTCTCTGTCTTTCATCTTAATTCACAGACCCGGGAATTTTCCACCCACAGAAATGGTATTTCTGACTACCCAGAAAGCATCACAGATGTCCATTAGACTGCCTTTGTAGGAAACTGTAGTGCCTGGAAAATAAATTTCAAAAGATACTTGTTTATTAGTCCGACTACCAAGATAAACAAATAGAAAATGGTATAAAGTGAATTTTTTTAGTTTATCTGTGAAATATTAAATCATTTCTAATGCTATAGCTTTTAATCACCTTTGCGTTTATCTTTTCCTATCATAATCCATTTAACCCAGGTGCCTTAATCCATCTCCTTGTATCATTTCTTTTCTAGTAAAATAACATAACTTCACCTGCTAATTATATCCTAATTTGTCTCATAATACCAAAAAAAAAGTTGTAAAATACTAATTTTAGTCAAACTGTGTTATATACTGAAATTTGATCTTTATTAAAAAAATAATAAAGCTCTCAAGCCAGTTTGTGTGTGGAAACCACAATGTTCTTCGTATTCTATTTATTTTATTTATATTAGCTTTGTTTTAAGAAATATGTATTACAAAATATATGTCTAAAAAGTACATGAAATGCATTAATTCAGCCACTGATTCAATATTGTGTGGGTTCTGTTCTAGACATCAGAGTTACTGCAATACACAACACAGCCAAAAATCCCTTTTCCTGTGGAGCATGCATGCACTATGAAAGACATAAAAAAAGCAAATAATCAAGAAAAATGTGTTAAATCAGACAGTATTAAGTGCAACAAGGGAAAAAGTAAGTGTCAAGGCAGTAAGGAAAATGCAGTGAGAGGAAGAAGTTTTAAGTAGGGTGGATAGAAAAGGTGTTTAGAGAAGGCTGAAGCAGGTAAGGGAAGGAGTCAAGTGGATTTTCAGAGAAAAGGTATTAAATATTAGCGACAGAGCAAAAGCTCTGAGGCATCAACATGCTTGACATGTTTGAGGTGTAGCAGGAGAATCAGTACAACTGGCAAAGAATAAATAACAGGGATATTAGCAGAAACTGTGTTATTGTGAGGAGGAAGGGCAACAGATTATATGGGACTTTGTAAGCCAATGTAAAAATCGCAGTTCTTACTCAGAATGAAATGGGCCGTTGGAAGGTTTTGAACAGAGAAAAAGGTGATTCTTTTGGGAAGGATCCCTTTGCCTTTTGTGCTTTAGAAAGAGTGAGGGGGAAGGGCAAAGGTCAAAGCTGGTAGCTGATCCCATGAAACAATCCAGGTGAAAGACTATTGCAATAATCTGGTGTGGGAGAAGTGGAGATAGTGGGAAGTACTTTGTATCAGCATGATTTGCAGACAGCACGAACATAGTGTGATGATAGATCTGCTAGGAGGGAAGCAAGAGACTTTAGGAATGGGATGATTCCAAAGTTTCGGTTCTGAGTTTTGAGTTTACCAAACTCAAAACTGATGGATGCGGTGAACGTTGCAGGGGGCAAAGGGCGTGCCTCAAATCATGGCTTGAGTGAGACAAAATCATAACATGTAACCAAAATGTTTGTAGCCCCATAATTTCCAGAAATAAAAATAAATAAATAAAAATAAAACAAAGTTTCAGTTCTGAGCAACTGAAAGGATGAAATTGTCACTTATCAAAATAGAAAATACTATCATAGGAATAGTTTTGGTCAGTATTTTACACGCCAAGTTTGATGTATTCACTAGACAGATATCTATGTGAAGATGTGAGCAGATAGTTGGATATATAAATCTGGACTTCTGGGTGAGACAACCTAGTGAGTGAGGATATGCAGCAAAATACAGAGATGAGTACTAGTTTGGGGAAAATAAAGTGGGATCTGCCCAAATGAGACTGTTGAGAAGGAATCGTAAAACTACCGAGAAAACCAGAAGAAAGAAAAAGGTATTTCATGAAACGAGTAATCAAACATGTCCAGTGTTGCTGCTAAGTCAAATGGCATGTATATATAGCATGTATAATTTAAATACTAAAAATAATAGTGATGATAACAAAACCAACACATCCACCCATTATAAGCTTAGGAATTAGTGCATTTTCTTCCTTAACTTATTGTCATTTAGATTCTTAAGGGAAAATTTAATATGTTTCTATTTCACAGAGATAAAAGGGCTAAAATAACTTCTGGGGGTAGTGGATGTATTTACTAACAGTTATCCATTTTATCAGTGTAAAAGACTTCTCATATTTTTCCACTTTAATATACATAGGTAAGTACATTCATTGTTGCTTCTTTCACCTTACTCAGTTCACAATCTTCTCTTAAATTAACTGACTTGCTTATGGGGTTTAATTTTACTCTCTCTACACTATAACCTAACCCTTTACGATTGCGTTTCAGTCATTGAGGTATGAAATCTTCATTGGAGCTTTGTAGTTCACCTCAAAGAACAAATCTAAATGGATTGTGTCTAACAGTTCCAGAGAGAGCAAGAGCACCCCACATACTCACGATGTAAGGGATGAAGATAACCGCTTAGCCACGCCCTCAGACAGGCACATTACTCATGTACAGAAGCAACTGGCTTTAGCATGCAGATGACGGCTGCTAAGGAATTGCTCAGAACTGTCATATCCCAGCAGTGCAAATTTATAAGAAGATGAAACGACTCTCTAATCCCTTAAACTGTTAATACATAGCTAAGAATCCTTGTGCATAACTAATAAAATTTGCATTTACTAAGCTTCAATTTCTTAGAAAGACTGTTGTATTTGATTTTTCAAAAATTGATAAGAAAAACGTTAAAGCATAATAAACACTGAAAGACTGTGTTTGGAAGGGAAGAGGAATGTAACAGGAGTTCAAGGCATAAATGGAGTGCATCTCAGGAATGCTCACTTGTTTGTATTAATTATTTCTGTGGTGGCAGTGTAGCAAATGATATCTCTGAACATGAAATTAATCCTTGTGTGGTTTAAGACTTTTTTCTGTTGTTTAATATTCTTTTCCTGTGTGTGAGAATTTTGGCTGTAATCCTAAACATAAGTCTGGAAACATAAGTGGATACTCCAAAGTGGCAGGAATGATCGATGACTATAAATTAGTTACTTTGAATATATTATGGCAATGGTAGTTTTATACATTAGGAGACCTAAGATTAGTCATAAAAATAAAACTTTTATTTTAAGGTCTCAACCCAAAATGATTTCTAAACCTTAAGTGAGGCCAAGTAGAATGTGTGTCTCCTACTTCACTGGGGACATCTTTTGTGCTTTTTCAGTTCCCAGTTAGCACTTATCAGCTGTTAAGATGAAAACATTTTTTTTTTCAATTCAATTTTCAGGAAACAGATCGTGTCTTACTGTCTCTTTTCATGCCTCTCTGAAAATAAAATATTTTTCCTCACTGATCTAAAAAGTTGCTTCATCTACTTTTATCTGAGGCATTTTCCTCTTTAAACAATTGGGAAAAATCAAGCCAAAAATGATTGTTTTCTTCCAGATGAAATGTTTATATTTTATTTACTCACATCTAGAAATTTCTGTTATTCTGTTGTTGTTGTTCATGTGCTTTCTCTTAGTTTTAGAATTTATAATCTCACTAGATTTCTTCTACCAATAAAAGATAGGACAATGTGTATTTTAGGAGTTTCTAAAATACAATTAATTACAAATTCAACCAACATAATGTGAGTTGTTTGGGGAGGAGAAGCCTACATTCTAGAACTTGTACACTGGTACTCATCACTCCAAATGTGTTGAAGGTAGATAAAGTCAACATAACACAGAGTGATTCTGCAGAACTGGTGATGTAATTGCATTTGTTATGTCATTTCTCATTCTCATTCCCTTGAAACCAACATCACACATTTGGAAAAGAGCTCAAACTAAGTGAAACTAACTAGATCCTTGTAACTACCTTGCCTGATTATACCCAATGATACACATGGTTCCAAAAAAAAAATCACTTGGCTGGAAGAGCAAGTGAGGGTAAATCCACCCAAAATCCATGTTGTGCTTTTTCAGAGCCACTGAATTATGATAATACTTTTCTTTATTATCCACAGCTGATTTTTCCTAAATCTTTGGTAAGTTCTCAATAAGTACATCTTCAGAGAATAAATGTATTATCAACAAACTTGATCAGTAATATAATTTAAATGAAACCAGAATATTTGTTTTCCATGCAAATTCACCTTTAATACAAGTTACCTCATGTCCTTTCCAAGCAGACTAGCATCCTTATCTGGAAATTCAGAAAGTTGCCATTGCTACAGTAATATTCTCAATGTGCCTCCGTTTTGTATTACCTTACTTTTCTACATCTTTTTTGGCAGATACAATCAGGTGGCACCAATTCCCTGAACAGTTATTTCTGCTGCTGCCTCCTCCCTTGGCAAACTTTTGTTTGCATCCTTTATTTCAGCTAGTACAGCAGGTCCTTGAATAACATCATTTCCTTATAATGTTGAGGACTTCTCAACATTGATTCCTGCCTGGGACCACAGTCTGAGGGGAGGTTACACATTTCCCCATTTCTGCATGGGTTTCCTCTGGGTTCTCTGGTTTTCTTTCAAAGCCCAAAGATGTGCATGTCTACACAGCGTGTCTGAGTGACGTGGGGATGTGTGTGAGTGCACCTGTGATGAGATAGTGTCCTGTCCAGAGCTGGCTCCCATTTTGTGCTTTGAGCTACCGGGACAGGCTCTGGCCACCCACAAACCTGAAGTGGATTAAGTGGATAAATCATTATCTTACTTTTTTATAAATTTATCTTTCTTAAAAGTATGTATAGCTTGCATTTATTTCAGTGTTTACTACTAAAAATGTTTCGGTCTTTACTTTGAAGTTTGCTGATTTTTTTGTGACCAGAAATATGCCACAGGAACTTAACTCTATTTTTTCACATTTAGATAGTAAATACAAAATGTTTTAAATGTCAAAGAATTATGGGGTAGAAATGTTTTTGGTTATGTGGATTTCTTTTGTAATTCTTGAGTCAGAGTTAAAAGTGTCCCCATCAACCAGATAGTGTTCATTGTACCCATTAGGTAGGTTTTTGCCAATCCATTTCTCTCCCTTCCCAGCTGCTTGATTTTCATTGAGGTTTACTTCCCTCTGTGCACATGCGTGCTCATCAGTTAGCACCAATTTAATAGTGAGTATATGTGGTATTTGTTTTTCAATTCTTTACATACTTCACTTAGGATAATGGTCTCCGATTCCATCCAAATTGTTGCAAAAGGCATAAGGTTATCTTTCTTCACGACTGAGTATTATTCCATTTTATACATACACATATACATTTTGTTAATTCATTCATGAATTGAGGACATTTGGGTTGATTCCACATTTTTGCAATCGTGACTTTTGCTGCAGTAAACATTAACATGCAGGTGTCTTTTTGATAAAATGACTTCTTTCACTTTGGATAAATATCCAGGAGTAGGATTGTTGGATCAAATGGTAGGTCTATTTTCAGTCCTTTGAGGCCTCTCCATATTGTTTTCCATAAAAGTTGTACTAATTTGCAGTCCCACCAACAGTTTCTAAGCATCCTTTTCTCTCAGCATGTACACCAGGATCTATTGTTCTTGGACTTTTTAATAAAAGCCATTCTGACTGGGGTAAGGTGACATCTCATTGTGGGTTTTAATTTGCATTTCTCTGATGATTAGTGACATTGAGTGCTTTTTCATATGTTTATTGGCCATTTACCTATCTTTTTTGAGAAGCTTCCATTTATGTCTTTTGTCCACTTTTTAATGGGGTTGTTTTGATTTTTTTCTTGATGATTTGCTTTAGTTCTTTGTAGATTCTGGTCATTACTCCTTTATCAGTTGTATGTATAGCTTGTGAATACTTTCTCCCATTCTATAGATTGTCTGTTTGCTCTGTTGATTATTTCCTTGGCTGTGCAGAGGCTTTTTGATGTAATCAAGTCCCATTTATTTATTTTTGTTGTTGCTGTGATTGTCATTGAGTTCTTCTTCATAAAGTCTTTGCCTAGACCAATATTTAGAAGAGTTTTTCCAACATTTTCTTCTAAAATTCTTATTCACTCTTATTTATATTAATTAGCCTAAGGTAAAGTTGGTTTCATTATATGTCATTTCACTTACAGTTGCAGTTTCCAAAAACCTGTAGATGATAGGTGGACCTACTGTACCATGTAGAGATTTTAAGCTAAGCCACTTGAGTGGTGAATGGAAAAATTGACAAAGGTTAGAAAGCTTGGGGTGCTGGTTAAAAATGACTCCAGGTGTAAGATAGATATCTTTTTTTTTTTTTTTTTTTGAGACAGAGTCTCACTGTTTTGCCTGGGTGGCGTCATCCACGCTCAAACCAACCACAAACACCTGGGCTCAAGCGATCCTCCTGCCTCAGCCTCCCGAGTAGCTGGGACTACAGGCATGTGCCACCATGCCAAGCTAATTTTTTTCTATATATTTTTAGTTGCCCGATTAATTTCTTTCTATTTTCAGTAGAGACAGGGTCTCGCTCTTGCTCAGGCTGGTTTCAAACTCCCGAACTCAAACAATCTGCCCCCTCTGCCTCCCAGAGTGCTAGGATTACAGGCGTGAGCCACTGCGCCTGGCCAGATAAATATCTTTAAAACAATAAATATTTTTTAAAAACCACAGATAATCTGAATGGAAGTAGAATATCTGTAGCTAAATCTACCTCTCTATTACAGATTTCTTAACCCATGGTTATCCTAAGTCTTTCTCCTAAAATTAAATTTAGTGATTTCTTACATCAAGAGGTAGAGAGGAGGGATACATGGGAAATTTATAAATCTAGAACACATTTGTCTTAGATAGTTGTCTAAATTCAGATTCTAAATTTAAAATTAGAAACTATAATTCAGAGAATGTGTATATGTGTATGTGTGTGTGTGTGTGTGTGTGTGTGTATGTGCGTGAATTTAGCTGTATCTTTCAGCAATGGGTTAGTGGTTTCTCATATGACTTCAATATTTAAACTTTTTTATTTCCAGAATTACTGGGAAATAAGGTAACATAATAAATATAATTGAGAAAAATATATACTCTAATACGTTTTATTATTCTTGAGAGAAATAGTACATCTCATCTCAATTTTATTTGATGGAAGAATACTGCATATAACATTAAAAAGAATCTTTCCAAGAATCCAAGTAATAAAACAGCAATTTATATAACAATGCTCAGCTTAGAATGGAAACAACGTTGTTACATTTTAGGAAAAAATCCTATCATATTTTGTTGATATTAAAATGAGAGAGCCTCTGTTAAAAATTCTCTTGCTTAGACAATAATGACAGGGTTCTCCAGCTTATGGGCAAAAAGAACAAGTATTTTGAATCCCAGGGGCTTAGGGCACTATAGGAATTCAGCATCTGAGATGAATTCACTATCCGACATGGAAGAATTATCATCTAAGGTCTGAATGTGAGTACTAGAAAAGCAAAAAAAGAAAAAGAAAAGAAAAAGAAAGAAAAGAAAATGAAAAAAGGAAATAGAAAAAGAAAAAAAAAAAGCCTTCATTGTAAACATAAGACAAGATAAACCTGGAATCCTATGAAACCAGGACTAGGCTGGAAAAGGGTTTGTTAAAAAAAAAAAGGAAAAAGTCTTTTGCATAAATTTAGAGCATGATCAGTGTGTCCAGTGTCTCTTCCTATTGGCTACTGTTTACATGGCATTGAGAAAAACTCAATTATAGCTAAACCTTGCTGCTTGGTCAGTTGATTAATAATCCCACGTTTTTATTCCACTGAGAAGAAGTAAATGAGTAACTCTAACTACTAGCAGATTATGAGTTTATGTTCTTCTTTCTACTGTGCATGTGTGTACTTATGTAAAGATATTGAGCAAGAACTGTTAGGTAACCAGCCAGCCAGGACAGAAAGAATTTTGTCTGCCTCTGCTATACAAAGAAGCTTTGAATTAAAATGACAAGGGATTGCATGAGCAAATACCAAGTTATATAGTTATTTGGAAATGATTTAGCAAATGACTTAATAAAAAAATTTCAATTTATTAATGTATTAATCAATTAATTTATTTGACACATTCTAACTGGGAGATTTTGATACCATACTCCCTTTCTTTGTTCTAGCAAAAAATGAAATCATTCAGCTTTAGCTGGTTTAGCAAATAATTGTGAGCTATAAACATGAATTGTCACCAACTTGCATTGTGACATTGGAGAAGTCACTTAACCTCAGTAAAATCCTATAATGTCCTCATCTGTAAATGAGACTATCCGTAAGTCCTCCTTGAGCACTTGGCAAATAGACCTTGGGAAGGAAATGATAGATTCAGTTCCTTTGTCACCACGGAGCTGTCACACATCCTCCTCACTTGCTTTTTGTGCATTAGTCTGTTCAAGTATATCACGGAAGTGCCTCAGGCCTTACCTGTTAATGCATTTCTCTGGCATTAGGAGCTACCTGAGTATAATGAATGGTGCCTAAAGAAGGTTGCATCATCGTAAGATAAGTTAGAGTACAATCCTTATCATAGAATCAGAGTCATAACATTTGACAAACAATATACATCTTTTAAATAAATAAATGAAAATTATAAACTGGAAATAATACACCAAGAAAAGATTCACATTAAGAATGTCACTATTAATATGGGATCCAGATCATTTAAAGACCGTTTTAATTTTGCATAGTATACTAACTAGAAATACAATCATAAGGGTAGATTTCTCATGCAATACATTTCAAAACCATATATACAATGTGTACTAAAAATGTATTCAACAAAGTGGATGTCTAATTTTGTGTAGGTTGAAAATAACCAACACATTTGAATGACCCATCTCTTCATATATTATGCTAAATTGCTAGAAGAGCCATTTCTGTCACAATAACAATACAATGAAAAATGTGTTAATCAAGTATCTAGTTAAATAAGTTGTGGAAAATACATTTTTTATTCAGGTTGCTGAAAGGAGAAAGAAAAATGCATTATAACATTGCGCCTTTCAGATGAATATTACTTGTTTAGCCCACAGGGCATGATGTCACCACGTGTTTACAAGATTGGTATAATTTTAATTAAATCTGCACTTCCAAAGTAAAAATTGCAATGGGAATATAGTTTGAAACTAATAAGAACAAAATTTTTAAGTGCTCAGACCAGCTACTGTTTTAATAGTACTTATTATATCAAAATGTAAAACAGGATATTTTGAGCTCTAAAATGTATAGCAATAAAAATAAATATTTCCTTATTCATTTATTAATATCACCCTGTCTCTGTACATGAAATCAGGTGTTCAAGTGCTTCAGATGCCATAACTGATAGCTTCAGAAGATATCCTGATGGTGACATTTTTGTAAATCTATTTTGAAAGGGGGCCAAAGAGTCATTTTTGGTTTGGAGTAAAAAGTAGAGAGGAAATGAGTGGGAAGTGAATGGAAACAAAATGTCCACAGATAGTAGAGATCTCACCCACATCCTGCTCATTTGCAAAAAGAAAAAGACAGAAAGAAGAAAGATGTGGAAGGTACATGCTTTTAGAGTTTTAAAGGATCTTTTGTGGGGACTGCTAACCAAATAGGCAAATTGTGACCTGGCAGTATGGCCTGATTGAATTCACTGCACCCTGGGAATGCTTTCCTGTGCACCTTCTCCCTGGCTCCCGTGAAATGTAAATAAATAGTATATGCCAGGCCATGTCATAAATGCTTCACCTGGATTAATTTGTTTAATCTGCACAACAACCCTATGAGTTAAATGCAATTATTATTCCCACTTCATAGATGAGGAACCGAGACAGAGGATGGTTAAGTAATTTAACCAAGAAAACCAGGGAACCAAGAACAACCAGCTAATAAGTAGCAGAGCTGGGATTTGCACTTTCTGTGCCCACAGCCTGCTCTTATCCACTCTGCTACACTGAACCCTAGTGCACATTACTGAGGAAGAGTCAGCTCAGTATCTTTGGGTGCCTACACACCATGCATTTGTGCAGAACATTGGCCTTAGGAAATCATTTTAAAATGAGAGTCATTAATTAAAAAGATATGTTATGGAAAAAATGCTATATTAGTTTGCTAGAACTATCCTGACAAAACACTACAGATTGAAGGGCTTAAACAACAGAAATTTGTTTTCTTACAGTTCTGGAGGCTAGAAGTCTAAGAAATCAAGGTTTGTTTGCTTTCCTATGGCTTCTCTCCTTGGCTTGCAGATGACTACCTTCTCCCTGTGTCCTCACGTTGTCTTTCTTCTCTTTTCCTGCAACCTGGATGTCTCTTTTCTGTGTCTAAATTTCCTCTTCTTAAAAGGGCGTCATATTGGATTAGAGCCCACCCTAATGACCTCATTTTAACTTAATCACCATTTCAAAGGCCCTATCTCCAAACATAGTCACATTCTGAAGTGCTAGGACTTAGGACTTCAACAAAAGAATTTGAAGGTCACGCAATTCATCCCACAACAAACACTAAACTGAGTGTTGTTACCCGAGGCATCATTCTGGTTTTGCTGCTATGTGACTTTGGGTAAATCATGTGCTTTCATTTGGATGCCACTTGCTGCCTAAACACTGATGCTGTCTGCATCTAGACTGAGTTCACATCTTCAGCTTTTCTAATTCTGTGAATCACTCTATCATCTTCATATATACATACATATACATAAGGTTGTTTTGTTGTTATTTGTTTTTGTCTAAGTTAGCTGGAGTTTTTATTGCATACAACTCAAGACCTCTAAACAGAGAATGTTGACTTTCATTGCTCTGGTCTATGCAGTCTGTAAAATGGATTAATAATGCCTACATCATAGGGCTGCTGTGAAAACTGAATGAATATTGTATATAAAGGGCCGGGTACAACAACTGGAAAGTAGGAGGTACTGAGCAAATGTTCACCTTCTCTTTCTTACCCTCCAGCTGCTGATAGCTTTCATGCTAACTGTTCATTGCCTTTGACGTTCCCCTCAACTTCCAGTATTTATCTAATACATTCTTGGGCAAGCATCATAGAAGCTACACACTTAGCCTTTTTGTCTTCTGTAAGATAGAGATTTTCAAAAACTCAGATGTCAGTGAGTTGGAGACATTTCCTCACAAGTTCAAAACCAAGAGGCTACATGGTTCAACTTGGCTTCTGTAATATTCAAATTTTAAGATGTAACAGAATTATCTAGTGTATCAGGCCTCCAGGGTTTTTCTAGAACACTGGCTCTGGCTGAGAATAATTCTCCAGAACCAAGCAGCAGAGGCAAGATCCTAGGGCTGCTCTGGATCACACGAAAGTGGACAGTTCACGGAAATCGGCCCAGCCTCTTAGCCTGATTCTGTTGACAACCAACAGCAACTATAAGCATTGTTTTTATGTTGATGAGTTTGAGAAGGTACATTTAAGACTTGATTATCTACTTAATCATTTGGACATATTTCATAAAATAATACTCACATGATACTTTTTAATAAAAAAATCTACTGTACATAATTTTCCGTATTTATTTGCATCACTTCTCCTTATTTTCTCCTACTAAAAGTTAGAAATATTGCATAAGTCCCAAAGGAATAATATCACTGAAACAGCAGAAAAATTTATAGGTGTTATTCCCAGATACAGGAGAGGCAAGATAGGTTGAATCTTTTTGGCTTAAAAGCAAGTGATGAAAAAATAGTTACTTGTATCACAAGGTAGTAAATGACACTAACATCTGCCTATAACATTTAGTCTGTAAACTACCTATAGAGAAAGTTGTCATTAGTGATACAGGACGTTGCCATGAGTCCAAAATGTCCCCCAAATTGAAGGGTATTTATTTAAGAGAAACTCAGAACCAGAGCCTGAGACAGGGTTTTTCAAGACAGATGGCTGCCAGTGGCAGCCAGGAGCAGTGCCACTGTGAGCTTTGAGTCTCCTGTCCTTACGTCAGGCAATGATCTCAATTTACTTGAGTCCAGAGACCCAAATCAAAGACATACAGGGTCTAAGATTTTGGAAGCAACTCTGTGTCAAGGAGAATTGTCGAGCAAAGTTCCAGGTAAGTCTCTGATCAAAGTTAGATCAGATTCCTAAAGGTTGCTTGCAGGACCCAACCATAGCTCCCAATACACCAGAGGTGACCTCAGAGTTGTACTCATACTATGTTTTTTAACAATTGTAGGAGCAGTAATGAAGGCAAGAGATTCAGGTTGCTTCCAGGTAAGGTGACAGCAGATGACGATGATTTAAAATATTCAGGTGTCTCATAAAGCAACAGTATCAATATCAGCCAGGGTTGGGGGGAATTGGGACAAGGGAGGAGAGATAGAGTGAAAGCAAGCCAGCAGTGGGGGAAAGTGCAGTCATGATTTCAAGGATAGCGAGCCTTGGTGATGTCCAGGGAAGCTTTGGGATTGAGTGAGCTGTGAAGTTTAGGTAAAATGCCTTCACTGCAGTGTGAAATCACTGGGGAGCTCTGGGGTGCACATAGTTACTTTAACATCTCCAGGCCAACTCAGGAACCAGACAGGAGGAGAACTATCAATATATGCTATGTGCACAGCAGCAGCAGAAATGGCACAGTGAGAAGCCCTGAGTAGCTGTGACCTTACAGGCAACCAGCAGCCTCTAGCAAGGGATAAATCCAAGGGACTTGGAGGTGTAGCAGGAACTCCCAAGTTGAGCTGAACTGGCCTGGACTTAGAGAGGACAGATGGCAGCATAGATATTTACACTCTGAAAATGGAACCCTTTTAAGACATTGTGAGCTTGGCTTTTTTTTTTCTTTATAAAACCCTAGAAATCAAACCTGAAACCAATATGCGTGGGGGAAAACACCTACTAGTATACCACACCAAGGGACTAGGGCAGGAGGAGTGGAATATGGTAAGGGGAGCAGGGTGAGTAGGGAAGCTGACTTTTTTCTTTTAAGTTATATAATTTCAGTACAATTTTTACTTCATGAATTTATTTATTTATTTTTTTATTTGAAAAATAACAGCCTACTCTTCTGGGGACACACATGCTGTTTTACATAACTCAGTGAAAAGTGAGCATTTGCAATACTAGAGGAGAGCCATTAAGTAAAAGTAGAAGATACTTGGTTAATTTATAAACTGTATTATATGTTAGCAAGTTTTCAAAACCTTTTTGTGTTATCTTCTAGCTTGAGACTAATCTAGGAAAGTCTAAGCTTTTATCCTCATAAAAGTCAATGCTGTCAAAATTCACACAATACATGATTTGTGAGCAAGCAGATTTACATAGACCCTAAAATAACAGGGTTTCTTGATGTACTATTGGGTCTTTGTATAGTATTATGGAGATATGCATATTAACTGTAAAGGATCTAATTTAATTGAATAGTGCTGACTTAATTTGCATCTTCTTACAGTATTAAGTGACACAAAAATCACTAGATTACTTTTTATTTTAAAAATTGCCATTTATTTTTAAAAATGTTTGGGAGCGTGAAGACATTGGCATGCAGATTTGATCCTGTCTTAAATTTTCAACTTTGTTCATATGAATCCTGCCTAAATAACCTTATGACATTATTATCCAGTTACGGGAGGGCCCCCACATAAATGCATTTGAATGCTTTTATGACTGTGTGAAATGAATCACTGATGATTCATGAAAGAGACAGTCCTATCATTAGCCTTGATAAGATGGTAATTTGATTATCTGATGGTCCTGTTGCTCATTCCATTTTTGAGCATGAATATTTAAAATATTGAAAGGGCAAAATAATTCCAAAGGAAGAATTGGTCAGTATTTCAAAATTATATATTACTTCACAATTCCCGTTAACTATAGCTCCAGAATATCAAATTAGGATTTTTTTCTTTTTCTTTATAACATAGTAAGGAAAGTAATGGAAAATGTTTACTTTTGAATATAAATATTCAAATTATATTTGTGTCAATTTTGTCTCCAATTATCAATTCATATATGTGGATATAAAATGCTTATTTATAAGAAAATTTTAAATTATTGAGTAAAAAACATTTTTCAATTTATGTTTCTGGAATAACGTGTCTAGAATCATCCTTTTTTGTCAACTATCATCTTTTAATATTTATTAGGCTTGGTTTGTACTGTGAGTATGTAAGGAAAGAATAACATATGACTAGTTCTGTATTTCAGCTTTAGCATATAGCAAACTTTTTCGTTGTTTCCTTTCTTTAGACTTGAAAATAGATAGTAGCCCACTATCTATTTCCAAGTCATTTCCCAACTTATCAAGCACTAGGGAATGGTATCAATGATACACCATATTAGGTGCTTCTACTTTTTGCCTTGTCTTCATTTTGAATTTATGGAATCTACTATTCAAAAGATTCCAACTACCAGATACCTCTAGAACTCACATGGAGACGGAAGCACTATTCGTTTATCTCACATTGGATTTGTCAGACAAAGGTATCCCACTTTAACTTAAAGTAGTATATATATTTCCAAGTTGAGAAAACAAATGATGAGCAGTTTTTCATTAAATACCTACTGTTCACAAAATATCTATGTTCTCACTTCTAATTTCCCTAACAGAACTTAAAGGTATGTGCTATTTTGTCAATTTTAAGGGAAAAGAAGGCTCAAGGAGAATTGTGTAGCTGTGGTCTGAGAAAAAAAAAAAAGAGTAGTAAAGCCATGATTTATACCACTCCAATAACCAAAGCTACCTTTAAATTCATGGCTTATGTGTCAGCTCTTGTTGCCACTCAAACAGAAATGATTGGGTTTAAAGGTAGCTTTCTTCCCACCAGCATACCACCTAAATTGGACAAAGGGAAAATTTCCCTGACACATTTAAAAGCTTCTAAGAAGTTAATTCACAAGAAAAATAACATCTAACACATATAGTGAAGAACTAACCTGACTAACTTTGGATAACTGCGTGTTGACTGGATACTGTAAAGCTAAAGACTAAAATAACTATATACGGATACTGCATTTTAGAAAGTAAATCTGTTTTTTTACAGGCTTATTATTTAGCAAGTCTATAGGTACTTTATGTTTTAGCAATTTTTAATCTACATTAGACTTTCTGTAGCTAGAATTGAACAAATGAATGACTATATTATATATAATGAGAGCCAGGTTTTTCACTGTCAGAGAAGTTACATGTAAAGAAAACGAAAAGGCCTTAGAATCACTGCTCTTAGTTTTGTTTTTGATGTATAAGCATATAGACATAGAAATAAATAAAAATGTCTGTATATGTGAAATTATGTTGCCTGAGAGGGTCCAGAAGCAATTACACTCCCGTAGCAGTGAACACATCCAACGCTCAGATCTTGGTGTCTAGATATCATTCTCTAATAAAAGGAAACAGAGCTCCTTGGAGAAGTGGTTAATTCCAGAACCAGGGGAGAAAACTACAATAAGCCTGAAACATCTTATGGTACCAGAATATAAGAAAGTTCTCAAAAAAGAATCAGGATATGTAAAAAGGACTGAAGAGACAACCTGAAGGAGTTCCCAATAACCAAAGCCAAGACAATGTAATCAGCACAACAAATAATACTACTAGATTATAACTCATAAAATAAAATATCCATAAGTCTAATATAAATTAATAATTGAATAAATATGTAAATGCATAAGAGGCAACTCTTTCTTATAAAATATTCCAATTAATAAATATAGAAGAATTGAAGAAAATTCAAAGCTATCATTAGACAAAAACCATAGTAATAACTGTTACAGGCAAAATTCAACAATCAATGAAAAAAATCACTAGGTGAAAGTTTGAAGAGAAACAGGATATGTGCATAGTTTCAACACATCACCCCAAGATATTTATCCATTACAAAGTGTGTAATGTTAGTGTTACAGGGACAAAACCTAACAGGCATCATCTAGGCTATGTGAACAAGGTTAACATTAGCAGTTAACCTTGACATAGCCAACATCATGTTCCTCCTGATGTGATGCACAGAGACAGATACAATATCTCCTCTCTGGTGTTATTATCAATAAAGCACAAACTCAATATGATCATCACAAAATGTCAGATAAATCCAATTTAAGATTTGACCCTTGGAATAACTGACCACTTCTTATCAAAAATGCCAAGGTCATGAAGAAAAAGGAAGGACCAAGGAATTATCTCAAGTTGGAGAGAGACTGAAGACACACAGTACAAATGCAATGTAGGATCCTGGATTCCATCCTGAAAAAGAAAAAAAGACATTTGGGGAAAAACTGGTGAACTTCTAATAAGGTCTGTAGTTTATATAATACTAATATGGTAATTTTAACTTCCTGTTTTGATAATTATACCATGGTTGTTTAAGTTTTGGGGAGCTGGTATAAGGTTATATAAACTCTCTGTACTATTTTTGCAACTTTTCTGTAAGTTTAAAATTATTTCCAAATTAAAAGTTTAAAATATTATTGTAGTACCATCGCAACACTATGAGATAGATAGTATTATGTTCATTTTCCAGAGAAGGAAACTAAGAACAGAGAAGTTCATAAATTTGCCCACGATCACCAAGTTAGAAAGTTTCAGAGCCAGTATTCAAATCCAGACAGTCTGGCTTCAACATTCAAGATCTTAACCACTGTCATTTTATGTGGTATAAGGCTCAGCTAATTCAAAAATATTTACACTTGCTTTTAACCTGCTTTAACATATTAAGATACTACAGCATTTCAAAAAACATAACCCTGGAAAAAGAAATGCATATTTTACAATTTTCCATGCTAAATGATGTAAGAAAACTCCATTCTCTTGCAGCAATTTTCAACCAAATGTCAAACCATGAACTATTAAGTGAGATCTTACAAAATAAGTAAATGGCAGTATTTGCATTCAAAAATGAAAATTCATCCATAAGGCTTTTATGCTTCATTACTTTAAAAAATCATTAATAATAAAATATATAATGACAGACAGTTACTAATGCAATAAAGTTTCTAAAATGAGATGAAAAATTGCTAATAATGCATTTTATTACATTCAAAAAAGGCTTTAGGTGGCTTTGCTCTGGCTCTGAATTTGTTGTAGATAATTAGTGGTTTAGGTCTCTGTATTAAAAGAAGTCACTTTTATCATTGGAAATAGTTTTTAAAACTGGTAATTCTTTTGAAGAATTCAAGGAACTTAAACACTTCTCTCACATATAAACAGCATTCAGAAATTACGTAAGTGAATAAAAAAGGATTATGTGATTGTTTTTTTCTGCTCAATAATATTTGTAATTATAATATTAAGGAGGTATTGTATACCAATTCAGACAAAAGAAGTGTATATCTGTATTAAATGACAAACTGTATAAATGTGAATTCTGTGAAAACATTATGATAGTTACAAAATACTATTAAGATTTAAGTTAAAGGAGAGAAGAATAGCTTCCAGATTACAAATATTTAAACCAGGAAGAAAGAAATAATTTTCTTCTATGATGATAAGACATCCAAAAAAGTAAAATTAGTCCTCATTGGAGAGCATTTATTTAATAAATATATAATCTGTGATATTTAAACTTAAGACTTTTAAAAAATTTTAAAATATAACAACATCATCTTACTTAATATATGTTGAAGCCAAACCAAGAAGAAGGATATCGGAAAATAATTTTGTGTTATTATTTGGTGCTTTGTTGTAGCATCATACATATTAAATAATTTATGGCTGCTCCTACTTTCTGCTCTTAAAACACACTATGGGAAAGTGCTATTTGGATACAGTTAAGGCTTTCTGAAATGTACTTGTAACAAAAGCTTTTCCATTTAATGGTTAAAAAAAAGTAAATAGAATTTATGTCTGTCCTGGGCCCAATTAAACCTCCATTCGAACTTGTCCTGACCAGAAAATAAATTGCCTATGGATTCTGAATACAGGTTTTTGCACACTTGGAGAAAAAAAAGAGTACATTTGTGGAGAACTATGATTTATGAAAGTATTGATTTCTTTGTTAAATAATGAATTAGATGTCCTACCACAATATTATTTATCAAACTTTTTTGTCATATAATTAAATTGTCACATAATGGATTGTACCCATATAGATTCATTAAATATTAAAAACTACATGTGACACTACTCACCTTATCTTTGGCTAACAACACATTTCCTCTATTCTTTTCCATTATGGTCGATCAGGGCAGGCACCATCCTTCCTATCAACGCTTATAGCCCTTGCTTACCAAGGCTGCTGAAGCCATGAACTCATTCCCTTAGCTTCTGCAGGAAACCCTGCAAGGAGTGAAAATATGCACATTTCAAAAGCAAGTGGCATGAAAAACATTCCATTCAATTCAAGACAACTTAACAAATGAGTATAAGGGGGAAAGTTTTCTATAAATTAAAAAAAAGAAACATTTGGACACATTAAAATTAGATTTTCATTTGGTCACCCCTACCCATCTTGATCACTCCTGATTTTCCCCTGAAATCTCTGCTACAGCCCTGTCTTGCCCTGGGCCCCCTGGGTTGTTTCTCAGTGTGTCTGGCCCTCCATATATTATAACAACTACAGCCACCCACAAAGTGTCACCAGCTACATAAATGTATTTCTGCCTTCCCCAATCACTAACCCATATTCACACTTGCACTGACCTTCCCCTAGGACTGCCTTGAAGTCTTCACCATAATTAATACTTTTTTAGTAGCCACATAATCCATCCCCACCTCCTCCCACCCCACAAATGTAATAGATACTTGTTCTCTACACTTGACATTCAAGAGCTGACGTTGTTTTGGAACTGAATTCCTGTATCCATTAACCACTTCCACAGCTGTGTGGGCCAGCTTTGTGTGGACTGGGAGATGCTGAGGCAGTTAATAATAATAAAAGCCTACATTAATTGTATGCTTACTATATGTCAGGCATTATGCTAAACTTTTTAATGTGCATTACCACACTCAATCATTATGACAACCCTATGAAACGGGTACTCAGAATTTTCTTGTTTCATTTATGAGGAAACTGCAGATTAAAGAGATTTAGTAATATTTTAAGGTCACAATGCCAGGAAATGACAGAAGGAATTCAAAAATCGAATATGTCTGACTTTGGAATCAATGTTTATAGGCTCTATGCTCCATTGCTTCTCAGTGAATAGATGAAAATAAAAACCGAAGACCACAGGCAATTCTTATTCTAAAATCTTTGTAATGGGCTGGTAATTTATTTTAAAATCCAATAATTCTGTGGTCATGAATTATCTTTGCTGTTATCTTAAAATCTAAAATGGTTCTCTTTTATTAAAGAGCAAGAGGGTTTCAAAAAGCTCTATTTTCTATAGTACTTCCCTTTAGATTCCTAACCTTTTTATTACAGATGAATTGGAAACAGAAATAAGGATATATATCTTCCAAAGGCCATAGAATACAGGAACTTAAGTGTCTTAGGTCCAGCTGAACTTGCTGCCCTTTCCAAAGAGCAGCACTTTTTTTTTCAGAGAACAGAGAGGATGTCTGCAATGAGCAGAGCACTCTGGGGAATTAAACATGAGAGAGACACACTCCTTCCTTCTAAGAATTTTTCTGCTAAACATAAAAATGGATATAAGTGCTGTAAAGAAAGTAATGTAATGAGCTCTCAGTCTAGACAGAGAGAAAAAGAGATGCGGGGAGAGAGAGAGAGAGAGAGGAAGAGGGGGGGGGAGAGAGAGAGAACTGTTTTCTGGGGATTTCAGGATAGGCTTCATGGAAGAATTAGCTTTAGAGAATAAGAGACAGATGCTGAAGAACGAGACCAATTAAACACATTCAATACATTTGTGGATTAAATAAATGGGTAAATGTATGAGGGAATTTGACTTTCTAGAAAAGGAGAGAGAGCAATTCAGAGGAGAAAAGAACTTAAAGTCATGGAAACAGAAAAAGGTTTGCAATTACATTCAGTAATTATTACAGTATTGGTTTTCATTCATTTCTGCATTTATTCACACACCATGCACTGTGTACCTGGAGCTGTACATTGTATGGAGAAAAAAAGAAAAAAGACACTGTGCCCTGTCTGTGTTTACAGCGGTTTGATTCAAAGAGTATTCAGTGCTTGGGAGTGGAAAAGGTGAGTTGGACATGGGTGAGAGAGAGTCTAAAGAGCTGGGATAAGGGCTTTAGAGTTGATTTCTAAGGTCACTGACATCCTTCGACTACTTTAAGAAAGAGAATGTGATGATCAGTTCAGAGCCAATTTGTGCTGAATTGTGTATCAGGTTAGAAAGGAGCTATGAGACAGGAAGTTTTCCTTGGTGTGGAGGTGCCCTTACAGTTCTGAGGAAGCCTGAACTGCTGAACCAGAGAGGAAAAGGATAAGCAGACAGGAATTCTTGTCTGCGGAATAGTGATGGGAAAGGAGGGCAATGCTGACGGGGAGAGAAGATGCTGAAAAGAAGGTTACTGAGGCTTTCCTTACAGAAAGTTCAGATTTTCTGATGTGTTATGTGGACAACTGCTTGTGTCTGAAGCATAGATGTGAAGTCTAACAGCCTGGAAAAAAATCCCAACACCTCCACTTGCTAGCTCCAAAACTGTAGACCAAAGAACTACTTAACTTCTGTAAGTCTTGTTCTTTCACTCATAAAATGTGAATAATAAATAACGTCTACCTCTTGGTAAATAGTGCAAAGATTAAACATGAATATGTAATGAGAATATTTAGTACAATTTTTAGCACACAGTCACTGCTGCAAAAATATTAAAAGCATTCCATGATACAGAGGTAGAAACATAATAAAAGTTTAGCTTTGTTAATTTTTTACTACTGCCAAGGGGCCACTCTGAAAGTTATGGGTTGACCACAATGACAGTTGTATAGGTCAGGGTCCAATCAGGACACAATAATCACAGCAATTATTTGAATAGAGAGACTTTAATATAAAAAATTGTTAACTACATGGAAAGTTATTGACTAGGTAACTGAAAAGACATGAAAGAACTCTAAGTTACTACAGAGTTAGCAATTCAGCAAGTCATTACCACCCCCATGGTGGGATGAATAAAGGGAAAAGCTGGAACCTAGACCTCAGAGAAGTGTATACTGGTTGGCCAGGACTAGTGTCTCTGACCTTGAAACAAGGCAGGGCCTGAGAGGCAGGGATGCAGAATGCAGAGAAGGCGGCACTGCTTGTTTTGTTCTGGTGTCTCTGAGGTCAGAGGGGTCCAATGGGGCTGAGATACAAGAATGCCAGGGCTATTGTCTCTGATGGGAGCATGATGTAGCTAGTTCTACAAGTGCAGGGGAAAAAGGCAAATTGAATTCAACTGCTACTACAAGACCTTGGTGCAGCTAAAGTGAAAAATCTCCCAGGAATTGTAAGGAGAGAGGCCCTTCCTCCCCCAGTCTTTCATTCTCCTACCAATGCCTCTTATTGGCAGAACCTAACAGACAACAGTAGCCAAAGCAAAAATGTATCTAGCAAAGCTGCAGTTCCAACATCACAAAGCAGAGTATTGAAAGGTGAGTCTAGAGCCCCGAGACGATACCTTACCAACTGAAACAAAAGTAAAAAAAATAATTTTGAAAATGGATAAAATGAAAAAATATCAAAAATACTTTCTCAGCAAAATGGAGTGAATTTTAATATGACCTTGAGACGATAATGGTGGAGCTATATTTGATTGTAGACTTAGTGGTTGTATTTTTTGTTTTGTTAGTAGGATATGCAAGTGGACAGGATTTTGGTAATCGGATGTCGGAGGAGAAGAGAGTGGCCTATCTAGAGAGAAGATGAGAAAGATAAAAAAAAAAGGGGGGGGGAAGATATGATAATACATAGAGAGATAAATTTGGGAAAAGATCCAGGTAAATGTTGTGTTTAAAATATTTTTCTGTAGATTTTGAAATAAGTGTGAAGTAGAAAACAATTTCATAAATATTTTCAGAATTAAGGTTGTGGATGTGTATTAACATATTTACTTATTTATGATGCTTGTACCAAAGAGGGCTCTGGGTTATAGTAAAGCTAGCCATAAAAAAATATCAGGACAATAAGGTTAGATTCACTTATATTAAGGGTATATTTGAAGGTAATATATTTTTTAAAAATCCTTACATTATTGTGGTAGCATGATGTGGGAATATTAGTGTAATTTGTTGCTTATTTTTATAAGCCACTGTTACCTATTAAAATAAATGATCAATTTTACTAGAAATAAGTGGAAAATAAAACAAATTCAATTCAAATTATTAATAGTTGATGAAATTTTGAGCCCTTCTTAAACATCGAAAATAAAGCTTTACATAGTTTAAGTAGATATTTTCTTGCAGCTGAATTTTTGAAGGAAATAAAATATTACAAAAAAGATATTTTCCAGTGAATCTATAATCGAATAAATTCAAAATTCAAAATAAAATAATAAAAAGTAGCTATTTTGAATTCTTAAAATGGAATAAAATATCAAAAATTGTTTTAAATTTAAAGAGCCCAAAGAGAAAAGAGAACAAAATGCAATATATCGTTCTTGATTTAATCTTAGATCAAAGAACAAAAAAGGATGCTAGGAGGATATTCAGGGAAGCTTGAATGTATTAAATAATAGTATTGTATCAATACTAAATATTCTGAGTGTGATAATTGTGTTATGGTTATATAGGAAAATGCTGCCATGTTTAGGGTAAACTGATATGGTGTTTTCAACTTATTCTCAACAGTTTCAGAAAATAAGTAAATCATAATTATATATATGTATATGAGAGGTGAAGTGTTGGCAATTGATGAAGGATATATATATATATTGTACTTCTCTTGCAACTTTGTTTTGTATTTGAAATATTTCAAAATAAAATATTAAAGAATAAATAAAATAAAACTTTTATAAAAATAGTGGCATTAAAGAAATTAAATGTTAACATTTAATTTTATTCTTTATAAAATTTAAACATTAAAATGATTACAATTTTATATGTGTAAGATTAAAGTGTATATTCTCACTAATCTCAGCTTAGTTGCAAAATAAGGATGTTTGTGCACAAAATATTTTATGCTGCTTCCAAGTCTGATATTTTGTGATCTTGTGTAAATTTAATGATGTACATCAGGAAGTAGATTCTCTTGCAGATCTTCACTTGATTTCAAGTCCAATCTAGTAGAAAGGTGATGTGAGCAATTATATTCTCAGTGTTTTGCCAGGAAATAATTTTGGGAATAGAACAATATGCATCAATTTTCAGAAAATATTTTTGGGGGTTTGTTTTTTTGCTTGTTTTGTTTTGTTGCAATTCTTCTAGTTTTTCAATTATTCTATGTTAATTCAGCCATATTCAGAAACTACATTTCTTTGGCCCACTAGAGTGCCACGTTGTCCTATAGTTTAGTACTTCACAGACTGCTACTCCATTGGTTAAAAGTAAACATAATTTATTCAGTCTCTAAGAGAACTATGCTATGGAAAAATACAGTTACAAGCATAACGCAAAAGAGTATGTTGATTTGGATGTTTGTTTTGTGTGTTTTTAAGAATCTAAGTGTCAATATTCCACATTCCTAAAACAATTATCTGGTGTATAACTAATCTGAAGCTTGTTCAATCTTTTCTAAAAGAATAAGTGTTGGATAAGCTCCCAGTAATCAAAGTCGACAGTTAAAATGTTTTCTTAAAAGCAAAAAATTAATTTGGCTATAAAAGGGGGCGAGAATTTCATACAGTAAAATTTACTGGTAGTTGAAGACATTTGTAATATAAAAATGTTTAAAAATATAAGTTTAAAATGCAGGAGGATTGCTTGAGGTCAAGAGTTCAAGACCAGCCTGAACAAGAGCGAGACCCAGTCTCTACTAAAAATAGAAAGAAATTATCTGGAAAACTAAAAATATATGTATAAAAAATTAGCCAGGCACAGTGGCACATGCCTGAAGTCTCAGCTACTTGGGAGGCTGAAGCAGAAGGATTGCTTGAGCCCAGGAGTTTGAGGTTGCTGTGAGCTAGGCTGACGCCGCGGCACTCACTCTAGCTCGGGCAACAGAGCGAGACTCTGTCTCAAAAAAATAAAAAAATAAAAAATATAAATTACTTGAGAAATACTACTGTGTTGACTAATATAATATCAATGACTTATGCTTGAAAATTATTTTCGAAATATTTAAATTAAAAAATCAGTTGTAAATGGGTCTCAGGGTTAGGAGTCACATTTGTTTTGTGTTCTTATTTGTCTTTTTCCTTACTCCACAGATATTTCTCTGAAGACATGAAAAATATTTTAGGTAGTTTTGTTATACTTAATCTAACATGCAGACAAACTTGTATCACCCACTGTATTTCAACCTCCTCTCCCATCCCTTTCCAACACGACCTCATCCCTAGAGAAACTGAAACATATTCAAAATGAAACTGAGGTTAAATGAAAACAACAATAGAAAGCAGCTATGAAAATAAGGAGGAAAAAAGAACACAAAAGAAAATGTAAAACTGAGACCAAGTAACTCATTAAAAATACATGTTAGGTAGAATGTACACTAATGCAATGACCAGCTATTTGCACCTCTCCCTGTTCATTTATTTTTGTTTTGTTTTGTTTTCTTTTTTTTTTTTTTTCTTAAGACACTATACCTGTATCACCCTGTTTAAAGATAGAACACTGCATCACCTTAGATGGGGATAGTGTGTCTCCTCTCATTTTCTTTCCTTTCCTCAGAGCTAATCACTATTCCGTATTCTGTGTAACATTCTGTAGCTTTGCTTTGTAATTTTACAGTATGTGTTTATACTTCTATTTACAATCTGAATTTTTTAACACTGAGTGCTAACCAGGTATTCTTACCTTATTCTTTCATTCCTTTCTTTCTTACTATCTTTCCCTTCCTCTCCCTCCTTCCTTCCTTCCTTCCTACCTTCCTTCCTTCCTTCCTTCCTTCCTTCCTTCCTTCCTTCCTCTTTCTCTTCCTTTCTTTCTTTTTTTCTTTTTTGAGGGAAGCTATTTCTATTCCTAGGGATGTGATTCTAAGCTCTGTTTGCTAATAATTAACAGGTTGAAGTTCTTGACAGTTTTGCAACATGAAGGTACAAGCAAGTAGCAGTTATTTCCAAGCCACCACATTTTGCTCACAAAAATTCTATTTTTATCACAAACATACAAGGCATGGGGCTTAGAGTGGTGGCTTCAAACTGTGTCTAGGCAGAATTCTGGAACAGAAATAGCCAGCAAAATTGCAAGCATTTTTCAAGCTCTAATGTTGCTCAGATATAGCCTAAGAAATAGCATAGCGTGATCAATTGGAGTAATATTTTGGGAGCACTTAGATTATTTTTAATTTCAAGAAAATATAGAAAAGGATTAAACTTAAGACGTTAGTAGTGGCTAAAGTACAGTAAAAATCATGCACATTAACATAATCATAAATTCAACTGTTAAAAGGCTTTTGTTAAACAAAATTAATTTGTGCTCCTCTGTATATATCCACCATTACAAATTTTAAATCAATTTTATTAGTCAGAAGCCTTACTTACTTGCAAGAGTCAAAAACAAACTTCAGAGGGCTTAAGTGTTTAAGGAAGAGAAGAGGTTTTGTCAGGTCAATGGTCTGTTCTCTGTTCTTGGTGTTCTTGGCAGAAGAATGACCACACACACCAAAGTAAGGCAAGCACGAAGTAAAGTTTATTGAGCAAAGTAAAATACATTTGCCACAGACAACAAACCACAGGAGGGCCCTGATTATGGTCTGGGGTCCTGTTTTATATTGCCTAGGCTGAGCCCTCCTGAGGGTTCAAACATCACCATGGAACCACTTTGATAGATAGGTGGGAGTTACATAACCTGAGTCTTAGTGCACATGCAGATCTCCCATGAACCTCTCTAAGAGCCCAAGGTGGCAGGGCAGTAGGTGGGGGTGGGAGGTAACTGCAATGTAGATTTAAGTTAATGACATTATAATTAGCTTTAGGTTTTTCTAGGTCACTGTCCAGATCCTGTTGTACTTGTGCTGCTTGACACAAGGAATCCTCTACATCCTTTTGCAGTTGCTGACCTAAGTTCTGATTGGCAGATTGCCCTCCTTCTCCAGGTGTGGCAATTGCTTGGGGGCCTGTCTTTGTCCCCAGGAGGGTCAGAGGCCCCTCCCTATCTACCAAGCAGGTTGAAGGTTCCCATAATTGTCCAGTCAAAATGGTTTCAAGCACAGATGCGCATTTGGGCACTCAAAACATATGGAATTTATAGCTCAACTTCTGTGTCCACATGTTGGACTTCTCTGTCCACATTTTTCTACATGTTGACAAAGTTAGCCCCCAATAGCTCCAGGGTTCTGGTTCTAAGCTCCTGAAGGAGAAAAGCTCCTTCTTTCCTTATAATTCTGTCAAAGATCACAAGAAGGATCTCTGTAGGTGGATTGCTCATCCTTGAACTACTGTGGTTCCACTAAGGTATTCTCAGATTAGCCAGGACAAGGCGATGTCCCCTCCTAGGAGACTGTAAATTTTGTTGGATCATAGTTGTCTGTTTCTGGTTCTTGATGTGCTCTTGGCTGAAGAACAACCAGACACTCCAAAAGCAGGGCAAGTGTGAAACAAAGTTTATGGAGGAAGGACAAGACAGCTTTACACAACAAGAGCAACGTACACTCACCACAGACTGTAGGAGGAGGTGACCTCAGCCTAATCTTTTCTGCCAAAGGAATATTCTGTCTGATATCCAACTTTACGTAATTATTAGCACACAGCACAAACTGTACAATAATAATAACCTTGGTTTAATCTCCTTCATTGCGATACCAAAAAAAAGAAAAAACACATTTACTAACTTTAACTTCCTGGTTCTCCCTTTTACCCCCAAAACATGCCTTAGCCAATCAGGTGAGGGCAAGATTGCGAGGTCAAAGTCCCTACCAATGGGATGAGACACAGCCCTTGGTCTGCATTAGAAATAAAAAGGTGAAGAACTTCCCCATAGCGCACTGCTGACTGGCTGCTTTTGCTGCTGCTGTGCGCCCTTCTGATCAGAAGTAAAGATTTTGCCTTGCCAAGGCGATTTGCAGTGTCTGACTGTTTTCTTAACAACATCGAGGGTTACTTCCAACAAGATGACCAATGGAATCCCTGTCCTAACAAGAGGGATCTGGTAATGGTCTGGGGTCTTGCCTTATGGTGTCTGGGTGGAGCCCTCCTCATGGAACCGCTTTGATGTGCGGTTCATGACATGATAATTAGTCTTAGGTTACTCTAGGTCACTTTCCAAATCCTACTGTGCCTAGGCTGCCTGGCTGGTAGTCTGGGGAATTCCCTGCATTCTTTTCCAGTTTAGCGGGGATTCCTCCTTCCCCCAGGTGTGGCAGTTGCTTGGGGCAGGATTAAGGGTGGAACATCACCAAGATGGGGTGCCCACTCTTGTCCTTTTTCCCAGGTGGGGCAATTGCTCAAGGCAGCACCAAGGGAAGGCGCCTGCCTTCATACCTAGGAGAGCTGCAATCCGTCACTATCTACCTAACAATCTCACAAGAACAGGGACTCTGTCTTATATCGTTTTGTATACTCAGAGTGTAGCATAAACAAAAGTTACTTAATTTATATTTGTTGAATGAATTGTCTTAATTTCACTAAGTCTTAGTTTATACATGCATTAAATAAGAGATATATGACTAGCAACTCAATAGAGTCGGAATGGCCCTCCAGCCCTAGTGATGGGCTATTATTGTTTGAACCACACAATTTTTTAAAAAACATTGAAAAATTGTGGGGAGAAAGTGAAAAACTATGTGAATGATTAAAGGAAAAAAGTTACACTTGAAAAAAAGTGCCATGGTAATGTTTTTCTTTACAATTCTTCAATTACTTCCACTTCCTCCTTTTAAACTTCATTGATATTCACACAAGGAAGGACCTGCCTTTCTTTGTGCGTGGCCTCTAGCTATCCTTGGACCATCTAGAAGTTTATTGGTCCTTATTTTTCTTATTTCTCAGATTTTCCCCTCCCTTGTTCTTATACTTCACCCTCTCAAACTATTGTTTGATTACAACCAAGTACCTCACCTTCTCTGCTAGGAACAGTCCTTACAGACAGCCTTTCCTGGAGGAAAAGCTTCTGCTACCTTTGCCTACCAAATGGAGGATGTCAGCGCTCCCTGCAGGATTTCTCATAGCCTTGCAGCAAGAAAATTTACTACAGCAGTGAAAAAATACAGATGTAGATGGGACTTCAAAGAAGCTTCATTTCCAACAAATTGGCTATTAGTAAAAGACTATGGTCTCATTAGGAGACCAAAGGCCAACACAGAATTACTAGTGGGTTATGATTGTATTTTCCTCTCACCAATTTCAATCACTTCTATCAGAGGTGGGAGCTGCACCCACAAATGAGGTGGGTAATTAAAATTATATTATGTACCATTATCTGGGATTATTACGAACTAGGCATCTCGCTAAGGATTTCATGTGCATTGTTAAATTTCTGGGACAGGATGGTTAGTTGGTATTAACAATCCCACTTTATAGATGCAGAGGCTGTATAAGGATGCTGCAAAACTTACGTGAGTTCACTCAGTTTATAGGGGAAGAACTGAGATTGGAATCTGGCTTTGGACACCATGTCTTATGCCCTTTACCTTTGTGCTTTCCTGTGTACCTTAAATTCAGAGGAGATGTTTGTTTTGATCAACTTTTTAATATAGTATTTGATATATACAAAAATATATTCAATGCAATTTAGCAGTATAAGACATGCACGATGAAACTTATATCTTTATGTTTAAGCCTTTATATCTTTAGGGTTTTTTAATGCTTTTTGTAATTGTTTTGCAGACATTTAAATTTAAAAGAATAAAGTCTCCAATAATTAGCTGTGTCAGCATCTTGAAAAAATATAGTTGAAAGTCATAGTTTTGGTGGGAAAAAGAGCTCCAGGCAGGAAAGCATAAAATTCTACTAGAAAGCTCAATGGTACTTGTAAAATAAAGAATAGTACCATTAGAAAAATAGTGAGGGGTTATGGCCTTTGCTTCTTTTTTACTTCTAGCACTGTTCTTATTATTTTTCTGTATTTTTCCATATATGAGACCTGTGAAGGAGTTCCATCTTTGTAACTATCATGTTGATTGAAATGTATTCAGGACATTTACTCTCTATTACAGATTTTGTGTGGTTCCTTGAGAGAGTTCATTTCAAAATCCAATACCCATATAAACTCTAATTCTAATAACACCATCTTGGTTTTTTGTTTGTTTTATTTTGTTTTGTTTATTTTTTTTACATAAACCAAATAACAAACATTTTATTATTGTTCTTTTTTTATGTATACCAAATTACACCAAACTTGTAAATCCATATATTCTACTCCATTCCCTTAGGGCAATATTATTGTAGAAATATCACTTATCTGTACTATGTATGAATTACTTAATTCACAAAACTCATATATTATCTTCTCTTGGGGTAATACTGTAGGAATAGGAATTCTCACATGTCTCTAATTAAATAACAAAATTATTACATTCTCGTTATAATTGCTAAATAATTTCATTATTTTCCATTCGATATGAATCTTTGCTGACTTTTTTAAAGCATGCTCTGTATACATTTTTAAACTTTATTTTCATATATATATATATATATATATATATATATAGAAAGAGAGAGAAAGAGAGAGAGTCATGAGAATGATGCAGGCTTTTAAACGCTTAGTAAAGTCCGCCATTTACCAAGTTTCTCAAATCATTTAAGACAAAGCCAAAGTAAAGATTTGCAGCTTTGAAAACTGTATTTCCCAAAATGAAATGGTGGAAACTTATTTGCTGATTCTTACATCTAACTGTGCTGCTATTTTCATCAGTGAAACTGCAGGTTTTATAATTAAATATAAAAACTGAGGTGTTCACGCAGATATGCTAATAACTCTATTAAACTTCTCCCTTTATATGTAAATTTGAGCCCAGATGTTGCATCATTTGCAAATCTTGCAATTAAAGCATTTTATAACTTCAGTTATGCAAAGGGGCAGCAGACTGGAAAATGGGTAAAATTGCTTGGCTAGGACATTACCATGGCAACACACTGACCTCCATTCAATTAGTTACCACTGAAGATTCAGCTATTAATTATGGTGGTCAAAAGTGGATATCATATGGATCTCCTCTTACCTTTTTAATATGGACATTTTTCACTCACCATCAATCTTTGACTTTTAGAAGCAAGGCTCCCGAACTGAAGTGTTAAGAGTGATACTATTTAAGTACTGATGGAAGTAAGGGTCAGGAAAGGAATCTCATTTATCAGACATATTCAAGATAGTTCTTCAACTTTCTGTAATCTAAGCACTCTGTCAGGCAAGCTTCAAAGTGAATATTCATTACTACTCATTTTCCTCATTGACCCCTTTGCATTATGTGTGTCAGCAATTACCTCTCACTTTAGAAAGCCACCATTAATTAGGGCCACAACAATCACCATGGGGCCCCTGAAATAGAATCCCCATTTTGGGTTGAGTTTTACATTTTTCAGAAAAAATGCTATTATTTTCTTGGCAGAGTATAAAAGAAGTGTTGAGAGTTAATTACGGAGGCACTTTATAAATGATCAAAAAAATTCTTTTACATTTCTATTACATACCTGAAGATACGAATTTTGTATTCAATGAAGTTAAAACATACCGTTATTACAGAACATGTTTTAGTCAGTGCATCCATAGTCCAAAACTAATAAACACTTTGAGATCAGCCAAGGTGATAGATTAACACTCCGTAGAACATGGCTGCTTCATTCAACAAAGGTTTACAGACCATCTTCTGTGTATTGGGCACTGTTCAGTGTGCTGGAGATAGAGGGATGTCCAAGGGTGGCAAGATCCCTGCTCAGTTGGAAGGAATAGAAAATACTCAAATAAAAACAATGATATTAGTTTATAAAGAGTGAGACTCTGTCTCAAAAAAAAAAAAAGAAAAAAGAAAAAGAAAAGAAATGACAATGATAACATTCAGGATATTAGTCATCTTGGTTGGAGGAAGGAAACAAAGAGATAGGGTAGGAAGAGAGCATATAGATCCATTTAAGTTTTTGGTAATCTTCTAGATTTTGGATTAGGGTATGGGTTCATTATTATTCATTATATCATTAAAAATTAATGAACAAAAGAAAGATAGAAGGAAAGAAAGAGAAAAAGAAAAAAAAAGGCTGACAGGCAAGAAGGCAGACAGGAAAGGAGGAAGGAAGGAAGGGGATCATATAGCAATGGCGATAATGTATTATAAACCAGAGATGATAATTAATCCAATTATTTAAACATTAAGTTCTTAAAAATGAAAAAAAAATTTTATTGTATGACTGTTACATTTATACAAAGGCTTGCTTTAACAATAAACAGAATAATTTCTTAGAAATTTTTGTTTAATGATGGCACATTATTCTTTATTTGGATATATAAGTTTTTGATGCATCTGTTTTAAATCACATTAATTTAATTATTAAACAACTCTTCTGCATACACAGCTCAGTTTTAAGTATGCTAAGCAAAAGCAGCTAAGAATGAACAATGAAATCTAGTAAAATAGGTATAATAAGTTGATTGTGGCAGAGTTTTGTCAAGAAATTGTCATTACTTAAAGTGCAGGTGTTGGGCTTGTTGCTTTGTACTCTCGGTAACATATCACAGATGGTAGCCAGAATGTCATAGTGTCTGTCGGTAACTAAAAGTTCATTGTTTATTTTCAAAGTTAGTTAAAATTGAGATGAAAATAGCTGATAGTTGGTATTCCCATCAAAGCATTATTATATTCTCTCTTCTGTGAAATGCAATCAATGCCCTTAGCTTTCACATCACTCAAAAAATAATAATAATCCCTCGAAAATAAAAAATACCACACATAGTGCTATTAATCTCTTCTCTCGCCCAGCATATTTATTATCTTCACTTGTTTTGTAGTCATTACTTATCAAGATCAGTTAAAATTGGCCAAACACCAAAGCCATCTCCCCAAAGTTAGCAAGAAGCAGCCATTGGTAGCAGAAAATAACTGTTCAGGATGAAAAGAATGGCCTATTTGATGGGCAATTGTAAGGCTCATTTAAGTTTTTAGAGACTTGAAGCTACTGACCAAAGGTACATCATAAGTCATTTCTCTCACTTAAAACTTCAGACCTCTGAGGCATTCAGGCAGCCTTGAACGTGCAGTCAGTGCTCTTTTGCCTGAGGCATTACAAAATCAGTGAAGTCTGCAGTGAAAAAGGATTATCATCTAAATCCCTTCTTACTTCATTATTTTAACCAATCACTTGGCTCTCATTTTATGTAAAATTAAAAGTTAGAAACATTATCATTACAGTGCTTGGTCTTTACTGGCTTTCTCTTTGGAAGAACCACAATTCAAATGTTAATAAAGTCTCTAAATACCTCCTAGCTTGCTTTTCCTTTTTCTTCTTTTAAGGTTTCCTATCTTAGATTCCTCATCTTTTTACTGCATTTTTCACCTGGGTACTTCTCTAAGTCTTTCTTTGCCTTTTTTATTTTTAACTATTTTTTTTTTACATTTAAGATAATAAAAATGCTATGAAAAAGATATATACTTTTATATCTTTATTTTAATTACTTTAAAAAGTGCACATTTCCTATATTTCTGGTACCCAAACATAGCTAGCATGAACTTCTTTTGTTTTGCCTGTGTTACTCCAAATGTTTTTATCTATGTACATATTAACGGGTTATTATATTATCCTATTGATCATCCTTTACCTTTTGTGTTGAAATTTGCCTTTGTAACTTAACAATCTGTCATGAATCATATCTTGCCATGTCAGAATACAAAAACTAGTCTCATTCATTTAAAAGTTGAATAATATTCCATTCAATAGCTAAGTTATTTTATTTAATTAATCTATTAATAGCTACTATGCTTTCATAAAGAAAGATGCAATGACAGTATGAATTACTAAAAGATAAGTTCCTAGAGTGAGGCTTTCTGACATAATATACATTTTAAGAAAAACTGTGTTTGAGGAGTCAGTGGAAAGTTCAATTTTGGACATACTGATATTTCAGCTCAAGTGAGAAACACCTAAAGGAGGCATCATGTATAGAGTTGTGCTTGAATATTCGGCTCTGGAGCTCAGAGAAATGACGTAGGCTTGAGATAAACATAACACATAATCCTTGACATACTAATTTATTGTAATGCCATTTGTTTCTGATATATTTCCTGAGGACAGAGTGGAGGTGAGGAACATGTGTGTGCATATTTATACATATACATATATAGTACATATGTATACATACATTATGTACATAATTCCTGTATGATGTATATAACATACATATGCCATTACACAGGTTTGCATATAGACTTATCCATCTGCATATAATACGAGTTAGGGCAGCATATTCCTCAGTACACTGTTGGCCAATAAGAATTGGCTCACCTTGCACTGTAATTTCTCTCAGCTGATGGGCACGTGGCTTCATTGTTCTGATTTGTCTTTTTGGTGTATGTTTATTCTGCTGTGCCTTGTATTTTTGCCATTCCCTTTGTGTTGTAGTACTCAGTTTTAAAACATAATGCCTCACCAAGACGGCAGAACCTACTATTTTAAGAGGAAGCCTAATATTTAGATGTTAAAAATGCAAGTTTAAGAAAATTTAGAAAATTATTCCTTTAAAGAATTGGCTGAGGAAACAAAGAACATGTTGGGATTAATGGAAGCACTCCCCATGAAGGTGGCAAAGTAAATAAATAAATAAACAACTTTGCTTCCACTAAGCATTGTTCAACAATTGTGTGAGTGGGAGCTGGAAAAAGCCATGGCCAGAGCTGTGTGTTGTCTTTAGAAGAGTTGAAGGGGATGAAGCAACCATTGCCAATACACAGTGTTAGGAAAATTTTCCCTAGTCATTATGCTTTAAAGATCTGAAAAGCAAATATCTTCTTTCCAGACTTGTCTTGGATTTAAAGACTTAGCTATAGATTCAGTGCTCTTCAAGTGTGGTCTATAGACCAGAACTTTGTTACTGGTCAGTAATAAAATAAATACAAAAATTAAGCATAAACATAAGAAGCATTTATAGCCATTTGAAAGAGTAATTTTATGCTTGTAAAATCAACAATAGTAATAATGTAAAAATTGGATGCACGTTTTGTCTTTGGATTTTTAATTCTGTTTTCTAGCAACTCATTTTCAATGTATTTCACTGAATATCAATAAAATAACATCTGCAAGGAATTAGAAATTTTAAATAAGAAATTAACT
Organism: Avahi laniger; assembly: GCA_963575035.1. Classification (NCBI taxonomy): domain Eukaryota; kingdom Metazoa; phylum Chordata; class Mammalia; order Primates; family Indriidae; genus Avahi; species Avahi laniger. The sequence goes on along the minus strand of CAUYSK010119108.1, from coordinate 6,805 downwards.
GGCCTTCGCCACAGTTAGTTTTAGGAGCACTGGAGACGGCACAGCGAAGTGTGCACTGGCTACAGTGAGTTGAAAGAATAGGATCAAATCTATAATTCCCAGGTGAACACGTGGATTTCTCAAGGATGAAGACCAGAGATCAAGCTCACCCTTGATCCTCAGATGTATGCAAATAAACTAATGTTCACGTAACTGAGGGATACGCTACACCACAGTTAGAGAGACACACGTCACTTTTCAAGGGCACTGTTACAATTGCTGCACCAAATAAAAACATTAATTGAATAGTTTAAAGCAAGAACTATAGAAGCTGTTACCTGCTCAAAGTTATTGTCAATAAATCATTTTTATTTGTGTCTTTCTAGTGATTATGTGAAAATCATTTCCGGTATTGTAGTTAATTTCAAAACATTAAGAGCTTAGTTGTTGCATTCCCCATGAATACTACCAAGAGCCATTACATTATGGGCTAATGATTTGGCAAATTTAATTATGTAAATCAAAGCTATTTTGACATTTAGATGCTTAAAAAGAATCTACCGATATTGAATGTTTATGAATTTATTCATTTTAAGCACTTAATTTTTCTCATCAATTAAAGTTTTCTTTAGTGTAGATAGCCTAGTGATGAATGAGGACATATAATTTCTTTTCTAAAAAATATTAAAATATGAGGAGAGTAATGGAGCATTTCATAAGATATAAGATACAGAAAATTTCTTAATGAGAATAATGAAAATGAGTGATTAGCTGAGAAACAACCACTTTTACATGAGTAGCTAGACTTCTTTTAACTGTAATAACAAAGTAATCCATATTATCAATTTTATTTACATGTTAAATGAATCTGTCTGGTAAGTATAAACTAAAGAAAATTCTCTGAAGCAGGTGCAATATTTCATCTAGTTTTTGGAAGTTCTTGGCTGTGAGTGGGCCAAGTGAGAAAGTTAGAATGTGAAATTTCAGGTCACCTGAACAGTCTAGAGTAAGAATAAGTAGGTCAAGCTCACTAGCTCAAAATGCAGTATAATGTCCCTCAAATGCATGTTTGGAAAGCTCTGTTCTGAGGCCAGAGTATTTCTTCCAATAAGTCAACTGATCGTGTCACCATAGAGCAACTCACTACTCCTTTGTTTCCCTTTTGTTCCTCTAGTAAACGGTTATTGAAACCTGCTTATTGAAGCACTGTGGATTCAAAAATAGCTAAGCTATGTTTCTTACTCTTAAAGAATCCAGTTTTTTGAGGATAGAAATAAACATTACAGTCAAAGTAGAAGGATAGGGTAATGCTAATGGAGTAAGGTGAGAAGCATTTAACCCAATTGTATAAGTTACAGACAAATTTAGCAGTTAATGTAGTGACTCACCTAGACTTAAGGCACATGTTAGCAACAGAAAAGGGTTGGGGAACAGAAGGGAATACAGTATATAAAAAAAAAGCCATATCAAAAACAGGGAACAGCATAAGCAGAATCAAGGGGTCAGGAAGGAAAAGAGTGTGTGCAGTTTATGTAGCTGAATTGTGTTGTGCGAGGCATGTAGTAAACAAAAATGAACTAAGAAAAGTCAGTGAGAAAGGACACGGATGTCCTTTACCATATGTTGAAGAAATCGGACTCAGTTCCATAGATGAATGGGGAACTGCAGAAGAATCTGAAATAGGGGAGTCAGGGTCAGATTTGCATTTTCTGTAAAGCATTATAGCAGCCATGGAGGTTTTAGAGGAAATGGATCAGAGAAAAGAAGTGTGGTTAGTAGCTTAGGTGTGAAATAACAAAGAAGGTCCAACCTGAGAAAGTGCATTAGTGACAAAGGGTAACAGACTTGCCTGGGAAATATTTAAGAGATAAAACATGCAGGATGTGAGAGGTGAAAGAAGGGATCGAGATGGTTCCAAGTTTTTCCCTTGGACAACTGAGTGTTGGTACCACCCACAGAGAAAGAAATTCAGTAAGTGAAATCAGGTTTAGGGTTGGAAAAAATGAGTTCATATTTAGGCAGGCTAAGTTTGCAGATCCTGCGTAGTCTCCAGGTGGAATACATGGTTCAGGAAAGAGCTCTGAGCTGCAGAACACATTTTGTTATCCTCAGCGTATAGCTGATTGTCGAAGCCATGACAGTAGATGACACTGTCCTGAGGACAGTAAAAGGAAGAAGTGAGCATGTATCACATTCTTCCAAAGACAGTTTATAACTTCAATAATCCTTCTATACTAGCTTTGTTCCAACCAACAAATGTCTATTGTGCTCGCATACACAGGGCTCCTGCCTTCACCTGCAGTAACTAGGAAAAATGACAGGTAAGTGGCTGATCATAACCTACAGCTGAATAAATAAAGATAGGAACAAATCTTTAGGGATGCAGAGAGAAACTTGCCATTAATTATGACCTTAATTGGAAGAAGAAATGAGAGCAGATTCTCCAAGTGGAAGATTCTCCAGCCAAGACTGGAAGAAAAGCTAGAACCTAATTAAATAGAGCAAGCCGAAAACATTACAGGTTAAGGCGAGAACTAATACAAGAAAATGCATTCAGCTGTGACAGGCCTGGAATTGACAATTGTCACTGGGACAGTGAACACATGGAGAAAGTGGGGAAAGTGTATGAAAAAGGACAGTTGAACCAAATGATGGAGCATTTTAGTTCCAGGTGAAAGAGCCCAGATTTAATTTTATTGACCATGACCTGTGAAGAAGTCTTTAAACAATGCTGACATGACTAGAATTTTTCTTTGTGAAAATTAAACAGGCAACATAGTATTAATAACAGCTGATAAAGACGAGAGGCTGTTATGTCTATTCTTATTTTCTCATGTGAGAAATGATGAAGATCTGATCGTGAGTAGTGACTGGTGGAAACGGAAGGGAAAGTAAAGAGGGGAGACTTGCTGGAAGAAGATTTCATAAGTTCTAAGACTGAGTTAGGGTGAGAGAAGAAACACTGAAGATTTATTGCCTTGATAAGAGAAAAGATCATGTGCCTACTAATCGTACTTGAAAGGAGAAAATACAATTTAGGGGGAGAGATAATGAGATCACATTTGAATACAGTGAGTTTGAAAAGCTGGTGGGATATCCCTGGGGATGATCACGTCCAGAGGGCTTTGAAATCTGGAGTTTGGGATAGAGATTGAGAGTAGAGACAAATACATGAAATTTATCTTCATTAGGTGTTTGTAAAGCTTTCGGGCCACACAGGTTCAGAATACAAAGGAAAAGGAAAGGAAAAGTAAGAAAAGGCAAGAAAAGAAAGAAAAAAAGAAAAGAAAAGAAAAGGCAAGGCAAGGCAAAGAAAAGAAAAGAAAAGAAAAGAAAAAACAAAGAAAAGAAAAGAAAAGAAAAGAAAGAAAAGAAAAGAAAAGAAAAAAGAAAAGAAAAGAAAAGAAAAGAAAAGAAAAGAAAAGAAAAGAAAAGAAAAAAGAAAAGAAAAGAAAGAAAAGAAAAAAGAGAAAACAGATGTGTGGGTTTCTATATACTGAACTAAAATAAAACTTTCTTAAGGGTGAAGACTGAGTTTTATTTTTCTTTAAACACACCTTTCCTCACCTCCCAAGCATTGCTGGGAACTGGACATAAATAATTTCAGTGAATGTTTAGTTATCTGAACCAAATGGAATAAAATGAAATTTAATTGAAGGTGGCCAAGGCAAAATATTTGGGTAATAAGTATTACTATTTAAGGGACAATTGAAGAAGTCAGAGCTGATAGTGGGCTGAGGTGCAGAAAGGCAGCACCAGAGAGGAAGTGGCTTACAGAATCGAATGCTGCAGAGATGGGTTGAGTGAGGACCAGCACCAAGCAACATACTGGATTTGTTGATGGCTTTGTCACAGATGACATCTGGTGAAACCATTTTTTTCAGTATGTTCATAGCAGCCAAAGCTAGATCATAGCTGAAGTGTGTATGAAGGGAAAATGGAAATTAAATACAAACTACTCACTCGTTTCCCCCTATTTTTTTTCTTTTGTTATTGCCAGCTTCCTATTTCTTCCTTTTTGGATTCTGCCTTCACACTCCACTTCTCATTGTAGTCTCTGGCCTAAGTTGTAAGTCCTGATTAACAACCTACTGACTAAAAATATTTCATATATACTCTCTTAATTCTCACAACAATACAGAAAAAGAAATATTGCTATTCCATTTTACAGGTGAAGAGATGTTTAAAGAAGTTAAATGACTTGCCTAAGGTTACATAGCCAGAAATTAGTTAATATTTGAATCACATCTGATGTCAAACGCAAACTAGCACAATGGAAAGTAATATGGAGATACCTCAAAGAGCTGCAAGTAGAACTACCATTTGACCCAGTAATCCCATTACTGGGCATCTGCCCAAAGGAAAGGAAAAAAGACAGCTGAACTAGAATGTTTATAACAGCACAATTCAATTCACAATTACAAAGATGTGGAAACAAACCAACTATCTATAAATACATTAGTGGATTAATGAAATGTGATATATGTACACCATGGAGTACTACTGAGCCCCCCAAAACAATGGTGATCTAGCACCTCTTATATTAAATTATCCTGGATAGAGCTGGAGCCCATTCTACTAAATGAAGTACCCCAAGAATGGAAAAATAAGCACCATATTTACTCACCATCAAATTGGTACTAACTGATCAACACGTACGTGCACATATAGTAGTAACATTCGTCAAGTGTCGGGCAGGTGGGAGTGGGAAAGACAGGATGATTATATTCACACCTAATGGGTGCAGTGCACACCATCCGGGGGATGGACACACTTGAAGCTCTGACTCAGGTGAAGCAATGGCAATATATGTAACCTAAACATTTGTACCCCCGTACAAATGCTGAAATAAATAAAAAAGATTGTTACCCTATAATATCAGTATGTATAATATAAATTAGAAACTATCTGGGATTAATTTTTCATGTCTTTAGCATGTAATAGGTAAAATGTTTCAGTATACCTACTTCATCTGTTTTTTTAATTGTACTGTGATCTGAGCTTCTCTATGATGACCAACTTTTAATCAGACAGTTTAACCATATTAGAAGAGGTCGAGATCGTTATGACCCAAATGTCCCATATGATATTCATTGCAAATGTAACTTCTAAAACTTTATCAACATAATATAGTTTTAGGTTTAATTTATACTGAATAGTAAAAACATTAATGAATTTGGGTTGTCTGAGCAGAACCATAAAGTTTCTAGAATGTAGCAGGAGGTCCTGAGTTCAAGTCAAATCGACAATGAGATATTGTTAATTAATTCTGACCTTCTGTTTCCCCAGGCTCAAACAATCTAATGAAATGTGAAAAATTCAGTCAAACTGATTATTTCACATCTAATATCTCCTGACACCATCAAAATCAAACTGGCTTTTAGACTTACTTCAATTATTATTTTTCCTGAAAAAACTGTAATCAAACCAGTTTACTTCTTATTTCCTTTATTATTGGCACAAAGCACACTTTTCTAAAATTAATTCTGTTATTGATTTAATATTTAGTTTTAAATCTTCTTGTTGATGTATTCAAAAAATAACTAATAATGATTTAGAAAACTGTTATCCTCAGCAGTGACAGAGTTTCATCAATAGTTTATTGATTTGTTCTCTGATAATATTTCTATTTTAAGGACATAACATATATAACATTTTTGACTGCATTTTACTCAGAGGAAAGGACTCATTCATTTGCATATGTTGTACCAAGCAAACAGGATGTTTTATTACAGCAACACATTTTTATTGAGAACCTGACAAAGATGTTGAAAAGTATGTTTTTTAATCTCATGAAATGTCCCAGGGGAGTAGTTACAAGTGAGGGCAGCTAGACTTTAGAATCATATAAAGAAGATAGCTCTAAGCCAAAATGACTTTTTGGGTTAGTTATTAATAGATAACTGTGGAAACCCTAAGAACTGATGACAAATTGCCAACCTACTTGGAATACAATTTAACTGAAATATTTAACACGTGTGATATAAACAAGATTCCCAAATGCAATTGCCTGCTTTTTCTGTTACTGTAAAAACAATTGTTACTGTAAAAACAGCTGTTGAAAGCCAAATCCAAATCAAATAATGTTTGCCAAAAACATGGTGGAGGTTCAGGCTTTTTTGTTGATTTCTATACTCTGGCCTTCTATTTCTTTATAAAAAGACCACCGTGATATTTAGTAACAGACCTGAAACTGAAATTAAAAATAAGCAAGTTAGTGATCAAATCAGACAAAACAAAAATAATTGGATATATTTTAATTTAATTAATCATATAAGGATTAGTGTACTTCAGTGAAATCAGGCATCAATGCTAAGCATTTTTATTTTTTTATTTTATTTTTTATTTTTTTGAGACAGAATCTTGCTTTGTTGCCTGGGCTACAGTGAGTGCCGTGGAGTCAGCCTAGCTCACAGCAACCTCAAATTCCTGGGCTCAAGCGATCCTTCTGCCTCAGCCTCCCGAGTAGCTGGGACTACAGGCATGCGCCACCATGCCAGCTAATTTTTTCTGTATATATATACTTTCAGTTGTCCAGATTATTTCTTTCTATTTTTTAGTAGAGACGGGATATCACTCTTGCTCAGGCTGGTCTCGAACTCCTGACCTTGAGGGATCCATCTGCTTCGGCCTCCCAGAGTGCTAGGATTACAGGCGTGAGCCACTGCATCCGGCCGATAAGCATTTTTTGTAGTTATTATTATTCTTACTACTTTTTGGAGTGATCCAACTTTTTGCTCATAGTCCTATGAATAGTATTCCTCATGCTTTGGTGTCTGAAAGAATTTTTCATATCTTATAATAAAAGAAAATATTAAACATTTCA
>CAUYSK010119103.1:0-65427 GCA_963575035.1 Avahi laniger | reverse complement strand
TTTTTTTTTTTTTTTTTTGGTCACATTTTTAATGCCGATGCTAGGAACTCCAGTGAAAATCTCTTTTAAACAGAATGACCATTTGATTTCACTAGAAAAGTGCAGTTAACAGTAATCATGTTCATTATTTCACATCTTTAATGCTAAAAAGGCACCAGCCCACTTTTCTCCATTAATAAGCACAGCCCGCTGAGCAGAGATTTGGTTTTGGCCATGTTCGTGACGTTGCGGATAAAGAAGGTACACACACCCCACCATGCACCTCTCCGGAGCCTTCCCTCCAAATTCTGCCTCAAAGAAAAGCTCCGTATACTCATACGAAGATTACTTTATTTTCACCCATTTCAAAGTCTCAATTGCAGTAAAAGTGACCCAAGAGAGGTGGGTTTTAGACACATGCTATCCACCCTGAGTAGGCACAAGTCATATTGAGCCCTTGTAATGTGGCTGGTCCTGACATGTGCAGTAAGTATGAAATGTACACTGGATTTCAAAGCCTTAGTATAAAAAAAAGGCTGTGAAATATCCCATTAATAATTTTTATATTGCATGTATGTTGAAATGATATTTGGATACATTGAATTAAATAAAATGTATTATTGAAATTAGTTCTGCTTACTTTTTTAATGTGGCTACTTGAGAATTTAAAATTACATATGTGGCTTGCATTTGTGTCTCACTTCATATTTCTACTGGATGCTGCTATTCTAGATTTGAGGTCAGCAGACTTTTTCTGTAAAACAATGGCCAGATGGTAAGTAAATATTTGGGGTTTTGCGAGCCACTCGGTGTATACTGCAGCTACTCAGTTCTGCGGCATCAGCATGAAGACAGCTTTAGGGACACACAATCGAATGAACACGTGGCTGTGGTCCGATACAACGTTGTTGACAAATACAGGCAGCTGGCTGGATTGGCCCATGGGCCATAGCTTGCTAACCACTGTTCTAGATTATCAAGCTTTTATTCCAGACAGAGTTTTGAAGAACGCAAAGTGACAGAAGATACGCTTTGTAAGGAGTTATCTCAGAGGAGAAGTGGGATGAATAACCCAAATAGCATAATTTCACGTATGTGTAGTTGACGGGGCTTGACTCCATATTTTTCTAAGGTTCCCCGATGGTGGGTGTTGACATCTTGCTATTGTTTCTTTCAGAAAAGATCTAAGTCAATGAGAATGTGAAGCTGGGCGGGCAAAGAGATAAAATTGCATGGACTGAGATGGATGATTCGAGAAATGTAAGAAGCCCCAGTGACAGCTTAAGTATAAGAGAAGAGCAGCTTCAGAGCAACTTTGGGGATGGGGCAATGTTTCCCTAACATAATGAGGATGTGCTCGCTCCAAAGAGGACCCCCAAATCACGGTCGGTGGCCTGTGCAGAGCATGGTCTACATCCCCTGAGAAGGCGCTTTGGGGTGTCTACGCGATGAAGGAAGCTAACACCTCGTAGGCTGGAGCAGACCCAGTGGGCAGCTGCCACGCCATGAGTTGTGGCTACCTCTATTATGTACAAAACCAACACCGATTAGCAACACATCACACTGTAAATATTGATTAAACTGAAGCTGATTTCCTGGCTCAAGTCATGTGTGTGGTTATAAGCTGCTTCCTGCCAGGAAAACAAGGCAATTAACTTGAAGAGTTTCAGCTACAGGCATGACACGTGTCCAACCTTCATAGGTATTTTCACATGCCAGGTTGCATTAACATAAGCTAAAAATTTACCCACATGTTCCTTTGGTCAGAAACTATGAGGTCAGAGTCCATGTCACTGTCATGTCTCCAGCTTCTAAGATAGAGCTTGGCACACAGTAGGAATCCAGTGTTTCCTGCAGAAATAAAGTTCTGGGCATGGGCACTTCTGCCAGGCGCCTCAGTGGCCCTGGAGGCCCCTGCATATAAACCAAAAGCCCTGATCCAGCTTGGCCCCCACTGCCACTTTCTTTGCATTCCTAAGTTTTCTCATGAGCTTCCCCCACCCACTTCTCTCCTTTTCCTCCAGCCTCGTTAACTCCTGGCAAAGAGCCCCTACCCTTTGACATCTCACTGGGCCCCAGGGGTCAGAGCTGCCCTGGGCGACTGTGAGGTCAGGGAAGGTGGCACCTCGGCACCCACTTTACTCATTTGGGGTGGACTTCCCCCAGCTATTTTGTCCCTCCAGACAACTGCCCTACATTCTAGAACTTTTTCATTACTCCTCACCAAAAACACAAATTAAATTTTTAAAATTTCTCACCCCTCCACCCTCTGCTGGACTCCTATTCATCTGGCAAGTTCATCCATGTTACTGTGATAATAAAAAAGGAAGAGGTAATGTCAGGTATCTGTATTCCTACGCCAGCTTTGTGGAGACAGTGCCTTAAACGCATAGCCCAAATGTACCGCAGCTCTACGCAAGATATTTGGGGTGTCAAGGGGCTTTTCTGTGCCCCTTAAATTACACCATTTAGGCAGCCACATAGACGTGCCACCTCAAAAGCTAATAATCTACTCTGCACCCAGCAGAGCTGGCTCTGAAAGATGTCTGGGCCCTCAAATATCTGTTTATACCAGATGTGGGCCCTAATCAAAGTCAAATTTGACAATGTCACGCACAGTCACCAAACATAGATTCCTTTGCCTCTGTGTAAGTGTGCACGTATTGTAAATTTTTTTAGAAAAGAAAGAAATGGGCCAGTTAATGTGTTTTCATGATAGAAGACCCAAAATAGGAGATCTAAATGCATTGAATTCAGCCTGGGAATCAAGAAACAGATGAATTTATGTATCTTCTGGATGGAAAAAAAAAACTATCAGTACTGCCTAAACTTCTTTTAGGATGACTGCATTTGATTCCTTTAAACAAAATCAATAAAAAGAAACTCTATTCAAATAACCCTCCCTGGTTCCAAAGAGCTGAGAAAACTTGGCTCTGTTCTCTATATGGTCCACTCAGTATTTAAGGAAGGGACAGAGAGACTGGAAAATTTTCAATCATTCAGGTCTCACTATGGGAAGTTCATTTACATTTATATGGGTACGTGGGTAGGTCTGATAAGCAAACAATAACTGAGTGTCTGTGTTTCTCATTCTTGACCATTCCAGCCCATTAGTCACCTAAGAAAACCCTGGCTCATGAGAGCTTTCTTCTGGCTGGATCTCACTTTCCATGGGTCAAAAAGGTAATTGTATTGCCTCTAAAGGCTTATTTCTCCAATTCCTGCTGACTAGATAAAAGCAAAAATTCTGTTTATGTCAACAAAGCATGCAATTAAGCAAAATGGGCCATGATGTCAATATGAACTTCAAAATCAAGATGTGTCTCGGGAAACATTTCCCAGGTGAGCGCTACTTCTCCCCAAGCTGAGAACTGGCTAGAGAAACACCTTCACAATAATGATCAATATTCCTGGTTGTGTAAGATTCCCCCCTCAACACTACTTAATATGCTGTTTCTTTCTCACTCAAATCATAGAAGGGTGACAAAGGTTGGTTTGGTTTTATTTCATTGAGTTTCTACTGTGTGCCGGGCACTGGGACAGATGAGCTAAGTGTTTTTTCGCACTTCTAACCCCATCCTCTCACACAGAACTTCATAGAACTTCTCACGTCTAACCTCATCCTCGCAACCGCCCTGCGAGGGAGACAGCATTCCAGTTTTACAGCTGAGGGAATCGGCTGGACTCAGAGAGGGCAAGTAACTTGCCCCGAGGTCAACCAGTAACTAAAAAGCAGAACCCAAATTCAAATCCATGTTGGCTGACTCCAAAGTCAGCAACTGTGTGCCTCTTGCCTTCCAGAAACACCCAAAGTGGTGCCCTTGACTCACCTACTTGCCTTTATACCTGTCACCACTTTCTGGCTACAGGCGAGGGAATCTCGAGACTTACCTCATTCATCTTGAAAGGGTGGGCGCTGTGTGTTAAAATTCCATCGTGTCAGTACGCCTCGAGTCTGGGGAGGGGAGGCATCACCTTACCCACAAACACACACACCGCACTGAGCCCCTTCCCGGCACCATCGAGCCCTTCCTCGCGTAAGGAGGAAAACAGGGCTGCCAAAGCCAGCTCTCAGCAGCAATTCCTCACACGCTGTCCAGGCCTCCTGCCCCTCGGATCCTTTCTCAGGGGAACGTGATGAGCCAATAAACAGGGTAACTGAATTCACTTTAGGCTATTTATCGCTTACTCGGGTCTATCCATCTTCTCAGCAAATTGCCTGGGTTCTTTATTTCTTCTCTGCTACCTTTCCCCTGCCCTTTGCCAACAGGCAGCAGAAGAAATAGAAGGCAGGGGGCAAACGCCACAGCAGGGAGGTTTTAGAAGCTCTGTCAGGACGACTATGGAAACCACTGGCTGGCGTGAAATTTGGGTATTGTCTCTGCATTTCAAGTACTCATAACCACTCTTCCCCGAGCTGGATAACTGCAGGTCTCTTTACCTGGTGTTGATCTTCGGTGTCCTGCATTGCACACACCGCACGGGGTTAAGGAGTACTCCTACAGGGATAACGGGTGATGTGCGGCCACTTGCTAACTATCCCCCAAAGGTCTGTGCTGTAGTGTCCTCTTACTTCTTTGTCTTCTGGCTGTCGAACAAATGCAAATGCCTGCTCTGAACATTTCGACTGTCCAGCTGACGTCAATACTGGCCATCGTGGGATTTATTTTTTCATTTAAGAAAAAATAACACATTCCAGGGCAGAGCTGGAGATGGACTGGACCACCTTCTGGAAGTGCCATAGCCACAGATGGAGCTGGGGCAGCCTCAGGCTGGTCCCAGCCGACGTGGGAGGAAGGTGAGCGGTCGTGGCGTACGAAAATGGCAAGGGGCTGTGCTGGGAGGGTGAGTCCCATGGGGGGCACACCACCAGCACCAGTGACCTCAGCGGAGGCAATTTCATTACCCTTTGCTTTTGAGGCCCTCACCCTCTCTGGGGAGGCTCTCTGCATCTTGACCTTTGGTGACCTTAGAATTTTCTGGCAGCCACTGGAACCAGGGATCATCTTTTCAGAAATCTGTTTGGCATCATTCCGTGACTTATCTTTCAGGCCTCATCACAATTATTCATGCTTTGGCAGTATCCTAGCTACAGTCACAGCACTGTTCCTGAGCTGATACTGAAGGTTACTCTGTCCCAGCCAGAGCAGGAGGAAGGTAGCCACCTCCTCAGGACCCCAAGTCCAGGAAGCACGCTTCCCACGAAGACAGGGGCTTAAAGGCAGCTGTTTCAGAAGCCGCTCTCGACCTCCATCCCTTGCAAACAGGCAAATAGGTGAAGATAACACAGAACAGGAACTGGTCTCCAAATCATGGACAATTTGGCTTTGGAATGCATTCCAAGGCACACTCACAGTACACTGGATACACCTTCACTCAAACTCAAATGCTAAACCCCACCAGCTGCCTCTGGACTATACAAAGACCCAGTCCTTTACCTCTCCATTACTGATGGCAAATATTTTCTGGGCTTTACCTTTTTTTTGTTTCTTTAACATCCTGCTTCTATTCTGTGGCCTGCACTTCCTGCTTTGTATATTTTAGATTACTTTAGACATGACCTCACATCCTGGCCGATTGCACAGTAACTGTTAATTGCCAGAGCTTTGCTAATGGCCAGTACATCTAGGTACCTAGGTACGAGAAAAGTGGGTTCCAAGCAGCAAAATGCAGAAGGCAATAAGCTAGCATGGGTTACAGCTGGGGCTCTAGAGATGGACAGACTTTGGTTTCAATCTCTGACTGTGTGTCCTGAGGCAACTAACTTAACATCTCTGAGCTTCTGTTACCTCATCTAAATGGAGATCATAATAGTTCCTATTTCATAGGGTTGCTGCTAAGATTGGTATCGGATAATGCTTATAAATGACTTAGCACAATGCAAGCTATTACTATTACCATTTAGGCTTCCAAATTGTGGAATAGCTTTCTGCCTCTAGTGTCTACATATTCTGAGATCCTGCCCAGCTACTGTGTTCCACCTCTAGCCTCCACCTGCCCACCTCATCCCACTGACCAGTCACATCCTCCAGGATGCACTCCTTGATTGAGCAGAATGCACACAATTATGCATTTGTATTTTTTCTGTTGTATCATGTGTTTCATACAGATGTTTCCATTTTTCCCAATTCACACACCAAGCTTCTCCAAGATCAAGAAGTCTTACCGTTCTGTAGGACCTCAGGTAGCACATACCTAGGGAGTAAAATCCCTAGACTTTTAGAACCAAATCTGAAGACCTCTTGCTTTTGTTTCTTGGGTTCACAAAACCTCACGCTGTTGCAAAATGGCTCTCTTGTTTATCAAAGTCTTTCCTGTACAGTAGCATATCAGAAGCTCACCTGAAGGAAGCACACAGAGGCAGGAAGCTCTGACATTACCCCTCCATGAGGTTCCAAAATCCATTCCTTCCCTGTCTGCCAAGACGTTCATCCATGCTCTGGTTATTGTCCACATTACAGTATTTTCTATAGTCTCTCTTTCCAGGGCCTACTCACCCCTTCCCTGTGTCACTCTAGTCTATGATGGCATTATTCTTCCCTGACTGTGATCCCTTCTCCCACATCCCCTCGATCCCTACAGAACTGTCGTACTTTCTCCATCATCTGTCTCTGTTCACACATCCCACTCAGGCCCTTAGGCTTTGCTCTTGTTACTCTGATCTCTTGAACTGTCAAGAAGTAGTCAATCTTAGCCAGGTCTGGAGATTTCCATGTGGAACTTTCTAGACCACCTGTGCATTAGTGTTTCACATGCTGCTCTACTACATCATTTCTGTTTCTGTGGGTAGCCAGCAGTGCCTCATGTATGGGGATCATCTGTTTTAACTGAAATCTTGTCATTTGTTATGGCAGTTTTATTTATGAGCCTTTGTGCTGTAACCTTGCGCCATAAATATTACACAATAATATCTCTTGGGCAAAAAAAAATCATTCATATTAACTGACAACTTCTTATGAAAATAAATCCAACCACAAAATTCGGTATTGGCTAATTTTGAAATATGAGTAAAAGCATGAATTGCTCAACAGGTAGATGTAAAGACAGAAGTACAATTTGCATTTTTACACACTCTTGTTTCAAGAAATGAAACATCCGAGAGGTAAAAAGCGTTAAAAGAAACTTGGGCTGGGCAGGAAATTTCTTCAGAATCAAATTCTAATTCCTGCCAGAACCTCCTAAGCAGTTTTTAGCTTCTACGAAGAAGAAGAAAGACTCCGACTCCTAATAATGACAATGCCACATAAATGAAAAGAATTTTGGACAATGACACTGCTCAATTTTTTTTTTCAGCATTCTGTGAATTTCCTATTACATCAGTTTCATGATTCAGCATTTTCCATTTCAATTATTTACAGTAATATATGGCGATATAACCCAAGGTTTCTGCAGGATCCTGGAACATAAGGTAGGCTGGGCAGGAAGGGTGTCGCCTTCTGCAAATTTACTGTTGTTTAGGAGAATTCAAAACAGAAGAACACAAGCCAACAAAGGAATTGAGAAATATTTCTCCACCTTGTTCTGAGGGTCTAAATTACTCTGATAATTAAAATGAATCGGTTTTGAAAAATAGGTTACTGCCATTTAGTTGATGACTAAAACAGAAGCCAAAAGTGTGCAAATTGCAAACTGACACGCATGAGCCAAACATATTCGCTGAAATGACAATGTTCAAGACGCAACTAAAGTCACCACTCTGGCGGTAAGCGTGTTAGAGAGAACTAGATTTCTTTCTGGCATCTGCAACTTGCCTGGAGTGACCAAGGAGGAGTTGAAGAGCGCCGGAGATGTGAGGTGCGTTGGCAGGAAACCGTCCGGGCCGCGAGGACCCGGTGGAAACTGAAACGAGGGTCGAGGCGGGTGGCGGGCGCGAAGAGAAAGAGACGAAGTTGGGCACGGGAAGGGAAGAGCGGCGAGAAGACCGAGAGGGAAGCCCAGGAGAGTGGGGAGGGGGCTGGAGAGCAGCGCGCGGCGGGGCGGAGAGCGAATGCGGGGTGGCGAGGTTCCCAGGTGGAGTGGGGGACAAGAAGGGGTCTCCAGGGGAACCTGACCCTGGTCTAGAGCGAGTCTGGGAGCGAGAGGAATGGACACGAGCGAGAGAGCAGCGCGGCAAGTGCGGTCCACGCGCCCCTCTCCACGCCCCGGGTACCCATTCCAGGTGCTGGGAGCGCCCGGGGCGCAGCGGCCACGAAGAGAGAAAACTAGCAACGGCGTCCCCGCCCCTCTTGGCGGGGGTCCGCGGCCGCCCCCACCCGCGTCCCCAGGGCTCCGCGCGGAGGGGAGGACCCGAGCAGGGTCCGGCGCTCACCAGGTAACAGAGCAGGAGCAGCGCGCAGGCAGGGCGGCCGCCGAGGCCCGGGGGGACACCGCCGCTCGGGGGGGCCATAGCTGCAGCCCGGGGGCCGACCGCGGGCGGCGGGGGTTGCTGCTGCTGCTGCCGCGGCCACCCGAGCCCCGCGCCGCGCCGCTGCATGGCGAGGCCGCCCGGATCCGGGCCGGAACAGGTCACCTGGTGCAGGGACCGGCCCCCGCCCGAAGCGCCACCTTCCCGCCCGCCCCCGGCCGGGCCGGCCGCCGAGCGCTGGGCCACCTGCCGCCACCGCCGGACCCGCCGCCGCCGCCACTGCCGCTCCCGCCGTCGCCGCCCCCGCAGCCCCAGCCGAGCGCCG
This sequence comes from Avahi laniger, assembly GCA_963575035.1. NCBI lineage: Eukaryota > Metazoa > Chordata > Mammalia > Primates > Indriidae > Avahi > Avahi laniger. Next base: position 56,779 of record CAUYSK010119103.1, on the reverse strand, counting down.
GCTCCTCCCCGCCTCCCAGTCCCCGTCCCCTCCCTCCCCTCTGCTCCCTGCCCAGCCCGCCTCCCAGCCGCTCCCTCCGGCCCCGGGCTGCCACCCTTCGGGGCAGCGGTGGCCCACGCAGGTGGGAACCGATCAGATCCCGCCCTCCGGGCGCCCCCGCCCCCCGCCCGGATCGCTCGGCCCCGGCCCGCCCCCCTTTCGCTTTCTTTCCGCGGCTCCGCCGCCCCCTTCCGCGCTCAGGCTCTCCGCGACCCCCTCCTCTCCCGCCGTTTCCCTTCTTCCCTCTCCCCTCGCGCTTCCTAAACCCCTCTTTTTTTTCCCCACTTTGTCCCCTTTCTCCCTTCTCATTCTCTTCCTCTTTCATTTCCCCTCTCCCACCCCTCCACCCCCGTGGGGGTCGCACAGCCCAGTTCCCGCCCGGGCAGTGGGTTTTGTCTGGTGGCCGCTTTGGCCGGGGCGCCATTCCCGCAGGGCGCAGGGCGAGTGTGCCCCCTGGAGTTGTGCGTCGCAGCGGCCCAGCTTCCCGTCCCTACGGATGGATTTTGACCCCTGCCACCCTCCACCTGTCCACCTGCAGGGCTGGGACCGCCTCCCTGCTGGCACGTTTTTAGTTCGGGCTGCGCCCCACCCTGCCGCCGGTTCGCCGCACGTTCTGGATGTTTCCCGAGGGTTTTGTGCGGTGCCGGCGCCACCGCCACCGCCGCGCTCTTTGTTTTAATTGTCCAGAATATTGGCACCCAGACCCGGTTTGGCTTTCATTTGCATCCCTGTACTTCGGCTTCCACTTTGGACCGAAAAGAAAATGAATTAATTAGGCCAATACAATTGTACTCAAGCCCCAAATCAAGGGGGTGAGGCCCTTGAAGTGCGCAAACAGCTTTTTAAAAAATCAGGACACATCCTCGGCCCTGGGGACGCAGGTTGACTGGCTGCTCTCCGACCTCGGTTCTGCGGCCAGGCGGAGAGGGGCCGCCGGGACCACCGCTCTCCGGGAGCGCCTGGCTGTGTCTAGGGGCTCCGATAACTGGGGCCGACGGCGGCTGCTCCGAAACAGTTAACCCACCTTCGAAAGTTCGAAAAGCTTCCCTTTGGCACTGGTGGATCTGTGCGGATGGGAACTAATCAACAATAGACCGGGAGTCTGGGAGGACATTGTCCTCTCCCTATGCCACCACCGTAGGTCAGGTCACATCCGGCGTCGGGGAGAGGCTGGTGGTGACGGTGGGATTGGGATGCCTAGGGTGGGTTAGACCGGCGGCGTAGGAGTCCCCTGTGCCTGCACATGCCCACCGCCGCTTCCGTACAGGCCTGACCACACTGGAGATGACGACTCCTGCGCTGTCACCTCTAACTTTTTTTAGGTCACCTAAGAGCTGTGGCCCAGGGTGAGGCCGCTGGCCCCCAGTGACACACTGCAAGGTAATGCCTTATTCCACTGGTTCTCAAACCGCAGCGCATGGGAGTCCCGTGAAGGGGTTGTTAAACACAGATTGCTGGGACTCCACCCCTGAAATTTCTGACTCATTTGGTCCTGGGTGGCCCTTGAGAATGTCTTCCTAATAAGCTCCCAGCAGCTGCTGCCGCTGCTCCAGGGACCCCCCCACGTCCGGAACCACTGGCTTCCAGGAAACAGTGGCTCCTCTCCTCTCTCAGCCAGCTGCCAGCACATTGAAGCATTTTGGGGGTTTTGACAGATGCTCCCACTGTCCCTGTCCCACTTCCACAGAAACAAAGCACTTAAAATTCTCCTGTGTGATGTGGAAAATTATTTCTATCAAGTGTCCAAGGGAACAAAAGATTTGGTGGCTTCGTCCCAGATCCTGTCTATATTTTTTTCGCCAGGTCAAAATTCAGACTATACTTTTAATGAAAATTGTTGGCTAGTTCAGGACAATGAACCCTAATATTTCTAGGGTTTCCACCTGTCTTCCTGGGCCTTTCTCTGGAGTATCTCTCCTCCCTCATTGCACACAGACTCTGTTGGTCTTCAGAGAACGAAATGGTTCCCTCAAGTTGTTTGTAATCAGGATTCATGGAATCTAGACTTCTCAAGGCTTTGTGAGCTTTAAGGGTTTGGATTCACCTGGGAGTAGTTTATGCAGAGGTTCCTCCTGGGGGGCTGGGCTGTTTTTAAGGTGGTATATTCAATCACTCAGTCATTGTCTTCTATTGTGCTCCTACTGGGCCTGGGCGACAGGCACCACTGAGGCCCCAGGACTCTAGAGGAAGGCAGGACCACCCATTCCTGCAAGGAGCAACAGACAGGCAAAACTCTGGCCAAAATATAATTTGATCCTCTGGCACCCAGGGCAGGGGGTGCTGGAATTGACTGATTCATCCCATATCGGAGAGGGGCAGGGAGAAGTTCAACGTTTCTTTACACAGGGGAGTGTGACATTTTGATCCATAAGACAGAATCGGTTATTACCCTTCCCTCCTCTCTAGCAGTTCACATCAGTAATTCGAAGGGTGTAGTCTGATTTCAGAAGAAGATTCTTTATTTAAAAATAAATATACTTTTCCCATTGTCCTGTGAAAGGGCTTGAAATTCCACCATCACAATTCATTGGTCTGAATTAAGGTTTAATATCCACTAAAAGTTGAAGGACCCCGGGGGAGACCGCGTTAATCCAGCCTTCCCCATGACTGCCTTAGCGTGAGTCAGTCTATCACGTCCTCTGGAAGGAGACAGTGAGAGGTGAACAACTCCAACACCTCCACACGGGACAGGGGCAACGGAGTCCTGAGGGAGGAGGGTGGCCTGAGCTTATCACAGTCCGGGAGAAGGAGCCTCCAGAGGCCTGGCACGGGAGGGGTGGGGAAAGGAGGCAGCACCTCCTGGCATAAACTTGCCTCTGCATTCCAAGCCCATTGTTCTACTCTGAAATGACTTAAGATCAGTCAAATCTCAGGAACCAATGCAGTTGGCCAACTGTTAACTTGCCAAGTAAAATTATTAAAAATCAAAACAAGATATATTATCTTCTATCAACATCATTTTATTAAAAAGCTGAGGCATTTTTGTTATCAAAAAATTAGGAAGGACCTAACATCATCATAAAAGACAGTCCTTTGAACGAAATGGAATTTTCTTGTGGAAAACTTCCAACTTGTCTTTATGTGTCTCATTTTGCTGTGGATCAGTACAAACTTACCTTTGGACTGGCACTGTCTACGTGGGCACTGGGAAACCACATTTTCTAGGTACTAAGGATGTCTAGGGTGAAGATATCTGCCCCTGCAGAGACAAATGACCTCTGGGTTACCAGAGGTGGGTAGGAAGGCACTCTCTAAGACTGAAGAATGTTTCCTCCACTCACTCCTATGTAAATTTGGGGGCCCAGGCAAATCACCAGCTCTAGGGAGCCTTCCCTCATGACCTCAGGTCCAAATGCTATTGGTCCGTTCCCTCTGTCCACTCTTAGCATTGCCTGTAGCCCTAAATGGCCATTGGCTAACTCTGCCTTATATTGTGCTTGGTTGCTTGGCCTGCTCTCCTCAAATAGAGTGTGCACTCCTTGAAACCAGGGGTCGTTTCTCAACCATCTCTGTGTGCTCACCCCATGCTTTGTCCACAGAAAGTCACTGAAAAAAATTGAATCCAACATCTTCCTTTTTCATTTTTTTCTTCTCTTTATTCCCTTCCTTCACCACCACCACCCCCCCATCTTTTTTTTCTTTTTTTTATTCATTGTTATCTCCCCAGCGTCTTCCTATTAGAACACAGCTATTTCCACATTCTGGGTTCTCTGGAATCCTGTGGTCGTCTCTCCTCTTCCATTCCCCTCTTCCTTTCTCCAATGTCAGTTATTCACAATGAAGATGAATGAACCGTGACATTTGTGTTTTATATCAAAATAGAAGAAAAGAAAGCAAAAACTGAAGATTGCTATCAGGCAACACATTCCCCATCCCACCAGGAAAACCCTGACCTTTCTTTCTGCCCAGATGACCTGTGGGGTCTAGCTGAGCACTGCACACCATCCTTTTATGTGCAGTTTTCCATTTTTCTCGTGAGCCCTAGGCTTTGCCTTCCCTAAATCCATTTCCTAGCTCTGTTCCTCCTTGTTTCAGATCCTCTGTATTTCCCATTTCTTCTTGTGTCTTCTTTCCTTAGAAATTCCACCGGATACCATCCTCATCTCCCCATCCTCAACCCCATCTTTTGAGCCTCAGGTCTCTGACCCTGCAGACTCTCTTCCTATGGGCCAGAGAGCACCCGCTTTGAGAAGTTGTGGCACAGAAGGAGGAAGCACTTGTCTAAACTGAAAGCTTTTCCGTGTATTTTTATGGGAATGCTGAAGGTCTCGGAATCACTCGGTCTGTAGCCCTGGCATGCTCCGAAATGAGCTCTATTTCTGGGGCTGTCAGATGAAATGCTGTTGCTCCTAGTTATTTTTGGCTCTTTGCCCTTCTGAATAGGTGCATATTCAGCTCAATTCTTCCCCCCACCCTGAGCTGAGAAAAAGCAGGCAGCTTCCCTTAGCCAAGCCTTCCCCTGTGTCGGGAGCACTTGCCCCCTTAAGCAGCAGCTAACAACATAAGCTCTCTGGACTGCCCACGTGTTGTTTGTCCAGTGTCCAGGCTAGCAGGAAGGAAACCCATTCTCTGGCCCTCCTGGCTCATTGAGAAAGAGCTTTGTGGGCTGAGCATCGCTGGGCAGGTGCAGCCAGGTGTCCTGGGCCTCCTCAGTCATACATGGGTCTATGTCCTGCCCTGCCAGGCATGGTTGCAGAAACTTCTGCCATCCTTGGGGCGAACTGGGGTGGGAGGGGGGAATTTCAGGCTCCACGTGCACAGAAATCTCTATATACTGAGGATGTGAGGAAGGAAAGTGCATGAGATGTGCAAGGTCAAGGGCATGTGTCCGTAGATGTAAGGATATCTTTGAGTGAGCGTGTTGAGAAGAACATGTGTTTGAGAAAGGAGCAAAGTGGAGAGAAGTTGGGGGTGAACGTGCAGATCCACTTGGGACAATGAGTGGGAGGAGAGAGTGGGCACGGAGGGAGAGAATGTCAGTCTAAATAATTGAGGAGAGAGCGAGTGCACGTGAGAGCTTGGGGAAAGGCAGTCATGACGATATTTTATAACTGCATCCTGCAGCTGAAATTGCAGCACTTGGACAGGCATTAACATCGACTTAGGGCTTTTAGTCTACTCGGTAATGTGTAATATCAAGCGAAATGAAACCTCATGATCAGCTGGGACGTAAGTAAGGTCTATATAAAATCAAGACAGACATAGAGAAGGGGCAGCTGGAGAAGATCCTCTCCATCGCTGCTTATCTCTACAGCTTTTCACCGAGAGATTTTTTTATGGTTCTTATCAACTATTACTTTGAGGCATTAAATCACTTAATCCTCATGACAACCTTAAGAAGTAGGCACTATCACTGTCATCAGCCTCATTTTATAGACAAAGAAACTAAGTAGCACAGATTTCAGGTCTCTGGCCAGGAGGTGGATTCCGGCAGTTTTGCTCAAAGACTGGTGCTCACACCACTGCACCCACCTCCTGCCATGAAGGGTGATGCAGAAGCAGCCAGGTGTGGCACCGGGGGTTTGGGGGGAGGGGGCGCTGTCACACCTGGGTTTTAGGCTTAGGTCTCTGCAGTGCTTGGCACTCAAGAGCATAGGTTGCCATGTCAAACACACCTGTTCAGGGCCTAGCCCACCACCTCCTAGCTGGGTTAGCTTGGAAAGGTCACTGATCTTTTCAGATCCTCAGTTTCTATGTCTGTACAAATGGGGATAAGGTTTCTGATCTGCCCATTTTCATGGTGCTGGGAAGCCCAGATAAGGCAGTATAGTGAGCGTGCATGATAAATCCCTGAGCCCTAGACGCAAGTAAAGCATCATTTGTGTGTTATTCATATTTGCCAACTTCCAATGAAGAAAGATATGACTCTTATAAGACCATGAAAAATTGAAAAAAAATTTATAAATACCAGTGGTAGCATTTCTGTAAAGATGACCCCACCGGTGAACCACGGCTCCCATTATAACCCCAAGGGAAGTATTCCCCAAGTATTTCCCCTGGGGGATGCCAGCCCCCCTCCCATGTGAACTGTGATTCCCACCACGCTGTGACAGAGCCCCACCCAAGCTAGCCTTGCAGAGGGAGATATGCTCAACTAACCTCCAGCCAGCCTGGCCAGCCTGGCCCGGGGGCCAGACCTGTGAGCGAGTAGACCGTCTTGAACGTCTAGCCCAGATGAGCCTTCATATGAGTCCAATCCTAGCCACCACCCCACTGACACTGCCCAAGAGTTTCCAAGCAAGAGCTGCCCAGCTGAGTCCCTGTCGACTCACTGAACCATGAAATATAAAAATAAACTGTTGTTTTGAGCCACTAAGTTTGGGGGTAATTTGTTCATAACAATAGGTAACTGAAACAGTGCCCTGAATGAATATTAGTATTTTAACTGAACAGTAGAGTTAGCTCTGAGCTTCCTACCATTAGAAGCAAAAAGGGGAGCAGAGTGGATTATATGCACTTACTATCTTGAGCTACTATGATTTACCTGAATACGAACTTCCTCTGACTCTCTCCTTGCAGTCAAATCAGAATGAAAATTAAACTGTCTTCCTTCCATGAGAATTTCTCCTATCTTTACCAAAATTACAGTCATGCAAATTCTATCATCTACCTTGCTGGAGCAAACCGAGGAATTACAGTGATCACTAACAAGAAAATGTCCCTTGTATCCGGCCCAAATCTTTCAGAGTGTAGGTCAAACCCATTTTCTCCTGCCTGGTTCTCAGCACCTGCTCTGTTTCCCATCTCATCCCCATCCCAAATTAAGTCACAAACGGCTAGGTGACTCCGGGGTCCTGAGCAGTCAGGATTAATGATTAAAATAGAAATGCTGAAAATAGTTGAAACTGAAGCAGATTGGATGATTTATTCAAACCTGCAGGAAAAATTACTATTCAGCCCAGAAATGGAATTTAGACCTTGTGGTTCATAATCAATTAGAATGCAATTCTTCCCTGGTGCTAACTCCCAAGAAGAAAAAGAGAAAAAATACATAAAACCTATACACGACTGTCCTTGCGTCACTCGGAACCCATGCTCTGGGAGGCCGGGAACCATGTCTACCTTCTGGAGAGTGCAGTGCTTACGCGTTACTGGTGCTTATTAAAGCTTTTCTTCATTAGGTGACCTTCCTAACCTATAATAATGAAAGACATAAAAATGGGGTGAATCAGTGATTTCCGTTCTTTCCAGTGTGGCCTTGCTGAATGGGCATTGCCTCCTGCCTGGTCTCATTCTGGGAAGTCTATGTTACCACATGGGGTATTTGAAGTCACCTCACTCACTTGGGACACAAACTAGGTCCAGGCAACCCTCTGAAGGCAATGAAATCTGCCTTTTGTGCCTTAAGGAAAAATTACTATTCAGCCCAGAGATTTAGGGTTGAATAGTACTCTCTTCTGTGCTCTTTCCCCTCATTAGCCTTCACACCCCTAAATTGGGCTTCAGAGGCCTTATGCCGTAACTCTGTGGGTGGCCCGCTGACCAGGAGAAAGGGCCAGACCCAAATCCCAGCTGAGTTTCAGATCCTGCATTTGCATAAACATTTTCCAATCATCCTCTCAACAATCCTGTGAAGTAGGTTGTTACAGGTTGAATTGTGTCCCCTAAAAAGATATGTTGGTGTCCTACCCTGGTACGTGCGGAAGTGACTTTATTTGAAAACAGGGCTCATACAGGTGTAAGGGAGTTAAGGTCAAGTCACAGGGTGGACCTAATCCAATATGACTGCTATCTGTATGAGAAGACGGAAATTCGGACCAGACGTGCACAGGATGACATTGTGATGACACAGAAGAAAGATGGCCAGGGGAGGGTGGAGGCAGGGGTTGGAGTTACGATGCCACAAGCCAAGGTACGCCTGGGGCTACCAGAACAGGAAGAGACAAGGAAGGGTCCTCCCCGAGAGGCTTCAAGAGCGAGCACGGCTCAGCCAGTGCCTGGCCTTTGGACTTCTACCTTCCAGAGCTGTGAGACAATAAATTCCTGTTATTTCAAGCCACCCAGTTTGTGATAGTTTGTTCCAGCAGTTCTAGAAAACTGACACCCAGATAGGTGCTATTTTTCTACACTTTTTAATGCAATGTTATTACTACTGTGTACCTGTGCTGAGCTCTGGAACCCAGACTCAAGGTGACAGGTTGACACAAAGCAAGACAAAGTTCCTGAGGCTTCTGCTGAGTTTCCACGCACGCTCTGTTGTCTCAGGCTCCGCCCAGCGTCCTCACATCCAGGCAGCCCCAACCCATCCCTGCCGCCTGGTCTGTGCCCATCCCACAGCTGGCTGCCTGAGAGACACACGATGTGGGACTAGAAGCACCTTTGGCCAGCTGCTGATCCTGCCCCGTGGTTTTCAAGGTGTGCAACGGGAGGTTCGGAGGGGTCCTGTGACCAGTAGCAAGGCAGCATTGGTCTCAAACACAGCTTCTCACTCCCTGACTCTGATAAACTCACGTTATGAATGAATCCAACAAACAACAAATACTTGTCAAATGAATACTCAGTTATTAATGACTAAGAAAGTCAATATGTTATACCTCCCAGAGATATTCAAAGGTGGAATGATGCCTTAACTCGGAGAAGTGAATTTCTAATGGTGGAATGCAGCCCTGGGGCGGAGTGGGCCGGGCAGAGCAGGCCAGGGAGATTTGGGACCAGAGGCAGGGTCTTCAGCTGACCCTTTATCTCATATCCCTAAAGCAGCTTCCGTGTCTGCTCGGTATAGAAGTGGCCCCCTTGGAGAATTCTGGAAGTGAGCTGAGGAGGAGCTTGCTCTCCTCTGTGCTCTGAGGCCATGCAGGCTGTGACCACTGCCCTCATTATACGCAGGTATCATGACTGTCGATTTAAACTCCAATACTGCTGAACCATTCAGAAATAGATCCATTATAGGTCTGCTTTAGCCCCAAGGCTTTAACACAGGTCACTCGAAAATCCAAGATTGCACCTTAATTCAAACTCTTAAGAGAGAGGAAAAAAAAAATTCTCTTCGGCACCTTCCCCTCCAACTGCCCCCAGCATAACAGGGAGCGCCTCTTCATTTCTGTAGTGCTTTGGAATAAATAGCTCTCACATTGAACTTGAAATCTAAATTTTTCTTCAGCTATTAATTGATAAGAGCAGCTCATTTTACCTCTCATGCTCTGAGTAAGATTACAGTGTAAATAAACTGGGTCAGGTTTAGTAGGATGGACGTGAACTGTTCTCTAATTCCTCTTAATCTCCGGTGAAGGAATAACTAGGATTTGGACACCAACATTCAATGAGCAATTACGTCGCTCCTTCGTACTCGTCTAAATTAGTCCACCGTTCCCTCAAAGAGAATCCAACAGACCTCCGCCCCGTGCTCTTAAATTGCAATCTCCTTGTATTGTTCTAGCTGACGAGAGGACAGCCGGGCTGTGGGAGGGATTTGATCTGATTTCTACTAATTTTTAGACTATCTGGGATCTCTTGTTTTACTTGACACAGATCAGGGGAAAGAGGCGAGTAAACAGGGGTTTCCTCCACTGCCGATAACCACGCCACGCTCAGCATTGCGCAGCCTGGCTTCTCCTTTCCACAGCGCATTAGAATCATTATCTAATTATTAATCTCACCCCAGAGTTCTCAGAGCTTATGACGCCTGTTGAAGTTAATGAAGGCTTTTACCTATAGATCTGGCGCTAAATCATTGTGATTGATTGAGTGCCCGCGGTGCGGTGGGCACGGACAGAACTGATGGAAGCGAAACAGAATTAAGCAGAGGGAAATTAAGGAGAGGAAGGAGGAGAAGGTGCCGGAAAGGAGGAGGGGTAAGAAACCGAAACTGGATTGTAACTTCAAAACACTTCATTAGGAAAATGGGGCAATGAAGGAAGAACTCACCAAGTAATCTGCTTAAGCTTTTATTAATAATTCATTTATATATATTTATGTGGCATCCTTTCCCTAGGGAACTCAATGTGCTTTGCAAACATATTAAATAATTAACTCTCTCAAATCTGAGTGAAGTGGAGAGGCAGCTAAATGACTCCATAGCTGGCTGAGCAGATTGGCAAGTGACAACCAGACGCGCCACTTGGGAAAGGTAATCCCACGAGCTACTCACCAGAGGCCACGTAGCAAATGACCTCTTCCGGGGCTAATACTGTAGGACCTGTCCCAGCACCTTCCCAGGGTAAGCAGTTTTTGTTTATTGATAGTAGACACATAAATAGGTATGAATGACTATAGAAGTCATGTATATTTTAGGGAGGGTGTTAATACAAGAAGGTCAAATGGGGTACATTTCAAAGAAATGCTGCCTTCAAGACAAAAATAAAAATAAGTATTTCAAATCAAGAATATTGATTATGGCATCAAATAAAGTAAAACTGCAAAGGCCAAATGCCACATGATGAGCAATAACATTTACTAAGTTATGTTTAAACATATTTTGAGTTCCTAAATTGTATCCTGAATGTCCCGGTGACAGGACACCATTCTTTAAAAAATATCTTTAACACAAATGGTTTAAACATCTCTTCGGAAATAAATGTATCTGCCAAACCAGTGGAAGGCAAAAAACAAAACAAAACAAAACAAAAAACAAGAAGCGAAAGTAGCAGCTGCTCAGAGGCAGTGAGCGTGGCTTTGTGGCGAGCAGGGTGGCCTCACAGCAAGAGAAGTTTCCTGCCTCCACGGCCGATGTACTCTTGGTCCATTACAAGAACAGACTTTTGTTCACCGCATCTTAAAACTAGTAAATTGGAATCCAGGTATGTAGGAGGACAGGCACGGTCCTTGGAGAGATCGTGGTGACTCAAACCACAACATGCATTTGTTCATGTGTGCGTCACCTGGAGACACATCATCACCTGGCAGCTAAGGTTGAGGTTTGGTCAACTGACCTACAGGAAGTTTCAAGTTTTAGTTTTTTGGGGTTTTTTTGTTTTTAAGAGCAGCAACTTGGTGTGTGGGGTATATTGGTTCTGGTCCAGGCCCTACAAATTATCAATCAAAGGCCTTTGAGCAAACCCCTTGACCCTTCTGAGCTGGCTTTATCCCCTGAACATGGTGACAGCAACTTTCAGGATTGTTCTCAGGATTATATGAAATGTGGCCAAGGAAGTGCTTTGCAAACTACACAGGTGGATGGGGTTATTATTAGGAGTTTGGGACAGGGATGAACGTTTCACAGTTCAAGGCACACGACTCTGAGGGTCAGGTCTTCTTCCTCCCTCTCTCTGCCGTGAGACAGACATCCCATGCTGCTGCCACTGGAATGCTCCAAAATCGTGCTCCATTTTAAAAGATGTTGGTCTTATTTTATCACTTGCTTCACCCTTTGGACTAACCCAAATTTAGCTGGCTAATTTCAACATAAGTCAGGGATCAGTCTTTAGCCTTAATATAACATTTTCCTGCTAATTCTCCTACTTTGAGCAGCACAGAACAACAAAGCACGACAAAACAAGCTCTCTCTCCCTCAGGGGCTGTAGATAAACTCTTCCTTCCCAAGATACACAAGCAGGCTGCCTGGGGTGACTTTCTCTAAAGCTTTCTTTTTTCTTTTCTTTTCTTTTTTTTTTTGAGACAGAGTCTCGCTCTGTTGCCCGGGCTAGAGTGCTGTGGCATTAGCCTAGCTCACAGGAACCTCAAACTCCTGGGCTCAAGCGATCCTACTGCCTCAGCCTCCCAAGTAGTTGGGACTACAGGCATGCGCCACCATGCCCGGTGAATTTTTTCTATATATATTTTTAGTTGTCCAGCTAATTTCTTTGTATTTTAAGTAGAGAAGGCATCTCGCTCTTGTTCAGGCTGGTCTCGAACTCCTGACCTCGAGCGATCCTCCTGCCTCGGCCTCCCAGAGTGCTAGGATTACAGAAGTAAGCCACTGCGCCCAGCCTCTCTAAAGTTTTCTGATATTAAGACCAACTAAGGTTTTCTAACTCCATTCACATTTTTAGTAGATATTATGTTCTAAATGTTTGTGTCCCCTCCTTCCCAAATTCCTGTTGAAACCTAATCCCAAGGTGATGGTATTAGGAGGTGGGATCTTTGGGAGGGGATTAGATCACCAGGGCGAAGCCCTCACTAATGGGATTAGCACCCCTTACAAAAGAGGCCCCAGAGAGCTCCCTTGTCCACTTCTGCCATGTGAGGACATGGCTGCAAGGCGTCACCTATGAACCGGGAAGAGGCCCTCACCAGCCCCTGAATCTGCTGTCACCTTGATCTTGGACTTCCCAGGCTCCAGAACTGAAAAATAAATTTCTATTGTTTATAAGCTACCCAGTCTATGGTATTTTGTTATAGCAGCCTGAGCTAAGGCAGTAGATACAGCCTACACCTTCTAATCTGAAACACCCAAAGCTTTTTCAAATCATGCTAGCTATGGTGTTGTTGGTATTTTTAGGCGATATTTTATTATTCACATTATGAACGTATTCAAGGATATTTATCTAAGAATATCTATTGCACATATCGTCTACAGTTATATATATTCTATCTATCTATCTATCTATCTAATGGGTTCAAACTCATCCATATCTAATCTCGGCTTACCAGATCTAAATTTACGGTGGTTAACATTGCTTCTGTGACACTTCTAAATCCTGCATGTCCAATTATATAAAAGAAACATCCGCCTACCTAACCAATTTAGCAGAAAGAAATCGGCACAATACCGGGGAAGACTGGGCAGCCTCCGGGTGGAGAAGCGTTATTCCTCCAACAGCGACGCCAGACACCCCCCGCCGCCACCCCTCGCAAGCTCATCAAACCTCACAACGCTCTGGTGAAGGATTCAGCCACCGCTTTTAGTTTTATTCTCAAAAAAGACGGTGGAGATCCAAGGAGATCTGGCCATTTTTCAAGGTCACACACGCACAGCATGGCAAAAAGGCAGAAAGCCGCACATCTTCAGTCCGCGCCGGTGCGGCAGCCCCAGCTGGACGGTGATTTCTGTCCGAGCAGAGGACGCCGGGCAGCCGACCCCTGTCAGGGAGCCTCACTCTCCTGGGAAATTTTACAAAGCTTTTCTGCTTCCTCCAGATTCCAGTTAAGCATCCAAATGATTCTATTATAGCTTTTAATACCCTCCCATCGTTCCCCAAAACTGAGGTGGGAGAAATATTTAAAGTCTCAAGAGCACAGAGAGCAAACAACCGTTTCCTTTTTTGTTCCTCTGCAAATGAAGAAATAGCAAAGCTGTTTTTGCATTTCAGACTTTAAATTAAAAAGTTGGCTTGTGGACTCCTAAGCTCCACTTTCCTCAATGAATAGAATGAGGTCTGCCCTCAGTTGAGAGTTTCCAGTAAGGACAGCGTCAGTTTCATGCACATGCTGTGTGTCTAAATAGCTTGAAAAGCAAAACTGATTTTAGGTTGCAAACCTCTAAGGACATTGTATCGAAATTTTTTTTAAGTTAAAACATCCTCAAATTGTTGGCAATGCTTGTTTTTACTTCACAAAACCCTCCACACCAAGTGTGTTAATTATGGATCCTATTTTACAGGGTTCAAAAATGGGGCGATTTTGCCTCCTCCGGGAGACATTTGGCAGTGTCTGGAGATATTAATATTTTTGATTATCACAACTGAGTATGGGGGTGATGTGCTAGTGGCACCCAGTGGGTAGAGGTCAGAGATGTTGTGAAATGTCCTAAAATACACAGGACAGCCCCCACAACAAAGAATGATGTAGCCCAAAATGTCAGTAGTGCCAAGGTCAAGAATCCCTTCTTTGTGACAATCATAGTTAACATTTAGGAGATTTATTCCCCCTTCCTACCCTGTGCCCCTCAACTCTACCCCTTCAAGGTTTATTGCAATCTTAGCATGCTGTGCATTACAACAGCTGGAACCAAAAAGATTTTTTCAGATCTTTTAAATCTCCAAATGTTGAATACCTGGAGTACGAAAATGTTATTACGATGTATTTTATTATTAGCATTACAAACCGAGTCAAGAGCATTTATATTTTGAATTTGTCTAGATTTAATCCCTGTTGTAAATTGAAGCCCCAGCCCGCAAAGGCCACACGTTATCTTTCAGGAGAGAGATTACTCCCGTTGGTTGGGTGCCTCGTGTTCTATTAAAGCTGAAACCAGGCTTCCCTGTCAGACACATTCGGATCTGTGAGCAGCATGCACAGGCTGCTTGGTGTGTGCAGGGGAGAAAGCAGATCCAGACCACTGGACCATGTCCCTCTGCCACCCCTGGGCATGCTCCCTATTTTCTACTCAGGCCTGGGGACCAGCCTGCCTGACAGCTAACAGCAGCCAGGGGACACCTGTAATTGAGTCAAGATGCCAACCAGGGATTGTGTAGAAGAGAGAACAAGAAGTTCGAAAACCCTCTAGCCTACATACCTGCAAGTCCCACAACCCACACTGCAAAACTGGATGCCTCCCTGTCCTCTGCCTGTTCTTCCACATGTGTCAATTTGCTCTTAGGATAAGGACAAAGCTCCCTTAGGGCCCATATCCTTTGCGCTCTCTACTCCTGCCTTGCTGACCTTCATGCTAGTCCCCATGTGTGTCGTACTCTCCCACCACAGGGCCTTTGCACAAGCTGTTCTCATTTCTTTGCACTCCCCGCACCCACTTCTCTTAACTCACCTGCTCATTTAACAAATCATCACTTCTCAAGGACACCTCCAGGACCTCCCTGTCAAATCCTCCTAATACACATTTCCATGGTACCAAGTACTCCCTTCAGAGCACTCCCACTGATGCACTTTTACAATTATTTGTGTATTTAATTAAATAATGTCTGGTTAGGACACATCATTGTATCCTAAGCATTGAGCACAGCATTTGGCATATGGTAGGCAAATATTTGTTACCTGACCATTTAATTTAAAAAAGAACAAATGAATGAATGAATGAAACTATTCTAAGATCTCAAATCAGGAGCCAAACCATAGATATGAAGCTGTGTGTGTGTGCTTAGGTCCGGATGACCATTCGGACTGTCAGTATTTGGTATTTAGATTATTGAAGGGAACAGAAGAGACACCTTGCCTACAAAACACGGAACTGAGAAGAAATTGTATACTTCACTTAGGGCGTCATCAAGTTAGAGAACAACTCCCACACTCTGCTCGAAGATAAAGCCAACATCCAGATTCTCATTGCAAACTTGGCTTCTTTAGAATTCTCTGTTCTCCTTTCTCCTGTTCCCGCTGCTTCCGAAACGTGAATATCCACAGCTGCGCCATTTCTTTACCTTTTTTTTCCCCCAGTGAGGTTAACCTTCCTTCTTCAGTTGTATGTTGTGCAATACCCAAGAGGCCAACACTACCGTTTGAGATATTTAAATATGACTTTGAGAAATGAGTCTGTCTTAGATATAAAAGCCTACAGTCACCATGACGAACATGACTGCAATGTTTAAAATCCCTAAATAAAGAGATGCAGCACTTTCTGCATATTCATTGCTGAAATGAATATTATATATGATGCCTGTTTTTGTAAGTATTCAAATACAGCAGTAAGAGAGAATGTGGATTTACTTACTTTTATCAATGAAAACGATTCCACTTGACCAAAAGAAGAATTGTTTCCTCTAGTATAAACAGCAATATGTACATGGAAGGCAGTTCTGTGTGTTAGTCTCTGAGCAAAGCTTTATTTTTATATTATTGTGTCATTTTATGCACAGTCCCCAAGTGCCTTGTCAGTGACAGCCACTCATTAAATCATTTAAACTATCATATAAAAATAAAGATGGATTTTAAGCTACACTGAGCCAGTCAGTCGGTTAGCAAATACTGATTGCTCCCCATGGGGGCCCAGAGATTGGTTCAGGTGATGGAGGTACATATTAAGGAAGTGCATGGTCTGGTACCTCGAAAGGACTTAGAAACTACTTGAAGCGACAAATAGATGAAGCTATAATCAAAATAAGATTATTCAGATCAACATTGTCTTTGCAAAATGCATTGAAGGCCTACAGTGGATCGGTCTCCAGACTCCACCAATTTGGTGGCAGGTGTCATGCCGGACAGAGCAGGGAAACTGCTCCATGAATATGAAACAGTCTGGCAAAAAGTTAGAAAGTCACGAAACCAAATGAAGAATCGGCAAGCAGTCAACTTGGTTGATAAACAGCTGAGCTCCTCCAATGGGGGTACGTGACAGCACAGGATAAACTTGGAACTTCATCCACAAATATCATTTCCCCTTTTTGGCAAAACAATGTTACAAGTTTTCGGCATGGAAATGAATGTGACTATCATATGGAGAAGGATTTTTAAAAATCCTGAAAATATGGAGCAAGACGAATTCTCATAAGCTGGAGGTGGGAGTACTGATTGGTTCGACCATTCTGAAAAACTCTTTGGTAGTATCAACTATGTTAAAATATGCAAAACCTATCATCCAGTAATTCACAGCTAGGTATATACAGTCCCAAATTCCGCCCACATGCACCAATGGATATAAGACTGTTCATGGAAGTACGATTCATAATAACCAACAACTGGATACAACTTAAATGCCCACTAACTATGATATGTATAAGTAAATTTTGGTGTACTCATATGATGGAATACTATATAGCATTGAAAATGATACCGGGCTAAGTGGCATGTACCTGTCGGCCTGGGGCTACTCTGAGGCTGAGGCAGGAAGATCCCTTGAGCCCAGGAGCTCAGGGCTGTAACACCCTCTGACTGTGCCTGTGATTAGGCACTGCACTCCAGCCTGGGCAACATAGTGAGACCCTGTCTCTAAAAAGAAAAAAGAAAAGAAAATCAGAAAATGAGTCACCGAGAACTACACATAGCATCATAGATGAATCTCACAAACATTATGTAGAGAGAAAGAAAACATACATAAAGGAATTCATAGGGTTTCATTGTATTTATATAAAATTCAAAAACAAGCAAAACCAACGAAATTATCAGCAGTCAGAATAGTGGCTAGTTTCCTTTGGGGAGAAGATAGTGAGACACGGCGGGGCTTCTGGGGCATTTGTTTGCCGGGTAGTCATATGTTTTGTGATAATTCATTAAGCTGTATGCATATTTTTTGTGTACTTTTTGGAATGTTTGTTGTACATAAATCATATTTCAACGATCAGAATTTTTTCTTTGAAGCATGTGGCCCTTTGAAAATAGAAACACTAGAATTCAAAGAAATGTATTGCTTGTGGGTGGGACTACCTCCCGTTCCAGCTGCCCCAAATTTTCTGGAATATGTGTTCATCCTTTGTGGTTAAGTGCAAGAGCCCTGGCATGGGCGGTGGTAGGGCAGGAAGCAATTATCACAGGAGACCCTGGTCAGGGATTATCACGTAAGACCCAGGAGCTGGAAGGCAGGTAGCGATTGGCCAGGTTCTCTTTCCTAGTCCTGGGGTGAATCCATCAGGGACACTTTTCTGGGGATTCTGCCAAATATGAGCGCTAGACCAGAGGTTGCCTGAAGAGACTGGAAACAGGGGTAGAAGCAGGAATTGGAGTTAAGGAGAGATGCCAGAGGGCAGAGCCAGGTAAATGGCACCAAATGACAGATATAATTGGTGAGGCAGTAAAGAGAAGGCAACTGGAGATGCCTTGCGGAGGAGCCCAGGAGCAGGTTAGGAAACAGAAGGGCTGAAAGTTGGGGGAGGCAGGGGCCAGCTACGGGCTGGCTGTCCCATGCTGCCATGTTACAGCATTAAGGCTCCGAGGAGTCAGAGAATTCTGAATTTGGACCTGGACTAGCAGGTGGCGAAGAAGGTATATTTGTCAAGATAGCAGGATAGGACATATATTATCTAGCAGTTTGTTATCTTGACTTATAACTTCTAAATATTGGACAGATGGCAGGCTGGCCTCCATTTGTATTCTTGCTCCTGGGTCCAAGAATATTAGGGGTGGACCTGCTAGAGCCCCACATTCTTCATTTAGGAGAAACTGCTTCTCTGGCAGAAAGCACATTTTGGCCACTTCTTTAGCTTATTGAGATATTTTTGGAACACAGTTTCTGACATATCAATGCCAGTTATTAGCTATCTCCTACCCACCAGCTATGAACAAATTCCTCATTGATAAGCATGGTTTCTGGTTCATTCATGCCAATACAAATTCTGAACGAAACAGGAGTAAGTCTGCAGTCTTGCGGGAGCATGATAGAAATCTCCCTAAGATTGATGTCAACCCATTAATCTGCACGCGTTGGGGGCGGTTGTTTGACTGACAACACAACCCCCTGATCAGTTGTGTCCTACCCGTGAGGATATGATAAAATGTTCTCGAATTCTGCCGCAATCAATATACCTGATGTCTGCAGTAGGCTGCTGACCTCATACTCCTGCAGAGAAGAGATGGCTTGACCAGACTTTCCTGGTTTCTAGCACTCACTATCTCTCCATCTCTTTTGTATGTGATCTTCCACTCTGTGCTCCACTACTGACTTGACGAGAGAGTTGAATTTGGCCACTTGATAAAAGCAGAGGTGATCAGTGTAAAAGGCAATGAGGCAGATCTTCAAGGTTATCTTCAAAGTTCTGGTCTAATGGGAAAGATGGCAATGACTTTAGAGAACCAAAGGGCAGGGGTCAGCAAAATTTTTCTGTAAAGCACCAAATCATAAATATTTCAGGTGTTGCACATCAGTCTCTGTTGCAACTATTCAACTGTGCTGCAAAATCAGCCTTAGCACAATTATCAGCCACAGACAATACTAAATTGAATGGGCATGGCTGTGTTCCAATAAAGCTTTACTTACGAAAATAGGTTGTGGGCCGAATTTGACATGCAGGCTGTAGTTTGCAGACCCTTGTTCTAAGGTATAATCGCTCCTCGAGACTAAGCGAAGAACTTCGGGAAATGGATTAATTTTCTGAGTCAGTGAGTAAAACAATGACAACACCATGAGTCATACTGAAGATGGACTTCATTGAGCAGCTCTGTTCTGAAGCTTGGAGGCATCAGAAGAAGCCATGTAAAACACTGACCTCCTTGCACCTTTTCCAGCCTTTTCTGGGCTCGTATTCACACTGGAATATATCCCAAATATCCCCGACTTCTCTCCCGGTCTCACCCTTGTCCCTGTCACATACACCATGCCGTCCAGCCACACGAAGCTCTCCTCTGTTCCCCCATTAGCTGGGCAGAGTCATGCCTCCAAATCTTTCCCTGTGTTGTTCCCCTGCTGAAAGGACTCCCCTTGTTGCCTTCAAACTCTTATTCATCCTTCAAGAGACCATGCAAATATCTCTGCCTTGAAGTTTCCCAGATCCCCCTAGGTTGGGTTATTTCCCCTCTTCCGTGTTCCCATACACTTTGTACAGAACCATACTTCAGCGATACAATTCAGAGTGACCCCTTCTAATTTATCTCTAATGGTTTAACCTTATCGTATATAGTATTTTTAAAATCTATTTGTTTCCTCCTCACTGGGATGTGAACTCTTTCAGACACAAGCTATGCCTTATTAATCTTCATTCACTCCGGGGTTAGTACCGAGTCTGCCACGGAAAGATTGTGGAGCTCACGTTTGCCCAGTTGTTTAACTCATTGCAGAAGCTGGTTGTGCTAGGACCAGTGGGGTTCCATGGAAGGATTCACAGCTGAGATTGTCAGCTATTTTTATAAGATACTATCAGTGGCTTAATAAGTGACTCTTCCTGACAAGGCACTTGGGAATTGTTCATAAATGACAGAATAATATTAAAATCAAATCAGGTTCAGAGGTGAATATACAAATCTCTCCTCCACCTAAATAATATGCTCCCTTTGAATCACGAAAGATAATTGTTTTAGTTTATACAGCTATTGTGTATTTCATACATGCATTGTTTCTTTCAAAGATGTCACACGAAAATCTCACTCTCATGTTAGATATGGGACCATATTGTATCTTGTTTTTGTTTTAATGGATTTCCTAGATCTTGTCAGTTTGATCTCCAGTTCCATTTAGAACACTGAAGGGGTAATTTATTCATCGAGCCCTAGTGGCCCGAAAGAGTGGCTGCAGTTTTTCAAAGTGCCTCCAGGATGATCCCTCGTGGAATTAAATACAGGCAAGAAGAGGGCTCATGAAATGACAGATGTCCCCAGGCCTACTTCTGCATTGTTTATTCAAGGAAAAGGACAGATTTGTGTTTGAGATGGACACACCTTAAATTGCTAGTGAAACTCAGCCTTGTCATGGATTTTCTGCAGCACCCACTTTCCAGATACTGCTCTTTCTGCAAATGAGTGAGAAGGACCAACAGGACAAACAGGACTGGGGGTGGCAGTGGGCGTGGGGGGCAGACGTGCAGTTGTGTGCTGCCCACAGCCTCCCCCGAGCCTACTTCCCCATATCCTGCCATGAGTCCTAGCTTCGGACGTGCCAGGGGCGGGGGCCGGGGCAGTAGGCTGGCCTTTTTATAACTTGCACACAGACACTTCACAGACCAGGAAATCCAAGGCAAACATTCCAAAGAACTGGCACGCCCAGAACCTTGATAAACCCTCACTCCCTCTAAAACTCCAGATGGTCTAATATTTTTCTTCTTGTTTACCCCAGGAATTCTTGGGGAAACATTTGGACTCCAAGAACCTTCTCGGCTGGCCAAGTCGACACAGCCCTGCCCCACTTAGGCAGTGGCATCGCCGTCTCTTTCCCTTTATCTCAGCTCTTCCGTCTCCCGTCTCACCTGGCCCCTGGCATCTGCCCAGGGGGATGCCCGCATCAGCCCGAAGTGCTCACAGGCAAACTCCTCAGGGTTACAGAGACCACGAAACAGGAGAGACGAAAAGGAGAAGTGGTGGAAATTAGTTTCTTTTAGGCTTGTCTGATTTCCTCTGGGCCCTGGGATTGGCAGGGCATAAATAGATAATCAAAGATTTTCACTTGCCCAGCTAGGAATTACATAATCAGAAACTGCTTCTTCCTTTGGCTTTTTTGAATCCTCACTGGAAGGAAATTCTCCTTGTGTTCTCAGTTACACTCAGCATTCTTGCTCCACTTTTACCTGGAAATCTTCATTCTCTTCAAGCCAGCAGCCTCCGAAGCTAATCAGATTAGCCTGTGTAAGTTAATATACACACTGGGGTTCTAAAAATATATCTTTTACGATCCTTTGGTATGCGCGTGTGTGTCTGTATGTGTGAGAGACGAGATATCATACGATGGCATAGATAATCCATTTCAGAAAGAACCTTGCCTCCTTCTTTGGGATCCACCCAATCCAGGAACGTGTCCCTGCCCCTCTCCACCCCACGGCTTCAAAGATGAGAAAGTGCTCGTCCTGTCCCCATTCTGAGAAGGGGAACTTTTCAAGTCCCGTGAACAGAAGGCATGACTTCTTCCCTCGGTGTGTCGGTTCGGATTCCCCAGGCCTCGGCGTCCATCGCAAGGACTCCCAACTCCACACGTGGCTCCAGAGCCCAGACCCTGGTCCTCGCTGGCTCCCAGACATCTCTGCAGGTTTGCCTCCAGCCGTCGCAGCTCAGCCAAGCTGCAGGTCCGCTCGGTTCCACCCTCAGCCCACCAGACCCGCTCTTCCCCGGCCTTTCCCGCGCCACTGCAAACATTCCCAGTCACCCAAGTGAGAAGTCTGCTGCCCTGGTCAGGAATTCTTTTCTGCCGGGGAAATGAGTCTTGCTCCTTTTGGGCCCACAGCCCCCGGCTGGAATCCGAGACACCGGGGTAAGCAGGGATGCCTCTTCCTCCTTGTTTACCTCCACGTCCGGGCAGTTTTGTTGGCTCCAATCCCTCCCCTCTTGCCCTGGTTTGGCCTTCAGTCTCTTTGCTGGACCTCAGCAGGCGCCAGGTGGAAGTGTGGCCCAGAGTTTCAGGCCCTGGGACTTGCGTTCAGGTCCTGCCTCCACCCGCCTTTCCTCTGGGACCAGTCACATCACTTAATCCTTCTGTGCCTCGGTTCCCTGATCCTCAAATGAGACCAGTGCCTCATGGGCATTGGGAAGAACAGGAGTTGGCAAGCTTTTGCTACAAAGAGCCAGATAGTACATATTTCTGGTTTTGCAAGTTAAGAAGCAAAATCGAGGCTCTCTGTAAGTACTTAAGAATCTGGAGAGAAAATAGATATCCACATTTTTACTGACAAAATTCAAAATATAATAATTGGAATTCATAGAAGCAGAGAGTAGGTTGGCAGTTGCTAGGACTGAGGGGTGGGGGAAATGGGGAAATGTTGGTCAAAGGGTACAAACTTTCACTTATAAGATGAATAAGTTCTGGGGATCTAAAGTACAGCATGGTGATCATGGTTAATAATACTGTATTATATACTTGAAATTTGCTAAGAGAGACCTTTAGTGTTTCCCACACACGCAAAAGAAAAAAATAGTAACTCTGTGAGGTGATGGATGCGTTAATTAACTCGATTGGGGTAATCATTTCACAATGTATTCATATATCAAATCATCACATTGTATACCTTGAATATGCACAATTTTCATTTGTCAATTGTACCTCAATAAAGCTGAAAAAAATAATACTAATTGAGGACAATTTTTGCAATGCAGGACTACTAATGGGAACAATAGAATTCTTTTTTGGGGGAAAATAACATGTTGCTTAATTAGGGTTTAAAGTTAATGCTCCCTATGATGAAAATCGATTGCAAATATTCATGTATAAAAATCATGATTGGCTTGCCAGCCGTGGTCTGCCCACTCCAGGGAAAGAATAAACAGAGATTGTGCAAAGTGCTGAACACACGGTGAGTATTCCAGGGGTGTTGGTTACAATGGTCTCTCACCATCCTGCCCACCTTCACCCTTGGCGTCAGCCTTTTAGACACTCAGGGTTTCCTTAAGCTGTCTCAGGCCTCTGGGCCCCTGCCCAGGCTGTGCCCTCCAGCCTCCACCTCTTAGCAGCCTTTCCTGACCCCTCCCTTCTTCCACATCTTCCCATCCCTCAAGGGTTTGCCCACTCCTTCCTCAAGCTCCTGACCCCACAGAGCCCACCACCCTGCCCCTCTAGTGTTTGATTGTTTATTCTTCCCCTGTAAACTGTGAGTAGAAACCACCCATCATTACTCATGATGTCTCTAGCTCTGCGTCTGATTGTACTATGTGCTCAATAAATATTGGCTGAATGAATGCATGAATCTCCTACCCACAAGTGAAAGACTCAGCAGAAACCCTCCATGATGGCTGCAACTCCCAGAGAGCTCTTCATCCTCTGAGTATCTAAAACATTTGGCCCTTTTAGATTGTCTTACAGGAGACACATGATGGAATAATGGCTTAGTGCCTTGGATCTGAGTACGAATGCCAACTCCATCACTTCCCAGACTTGTGGTTTTATACTAGTTACTTAACTTCTCTCAGCCACCATTTCCAAGCTGGTAAAAGGGTGATAATGATGGTACCCACCTCATCTGCTGTTTGCAAATTAAAAGAGGTAAAGCATATAAAAGCACTTAGCACAGCCATTGCTCTGTCAATGTCTGCTGCTTTGTTCGTCCTACTGTAAGCTCTTTTATGAATTTGCTTATTCCTCAAAAATACACTATGAGGTAGGTTCTTTTGTTATCCCCGTCTTACAGATGAGAAAACTGAGGCACAGAGAGGTTGTATAACTTGCCTGAGGTCACAGAGTGAGTGTGGCAGAGTCATCTGGCTCCAAAGCTGTGCAGTTAACCACTGTTGGTAGATATCGTACCCTGAGTAGAGATGTGCCTCTTCGGGAAGATTTTAAGGAGAGAAATGTAAGAAAGGAGTGCAGGTGGAGTGTCTGGGGCGAATTTCACCTGCTCAGAAAGCGACAATGAATTGGAGTCGACCTCGGCGAACTCCTATTCCACGCCGCCTATGGAGAGGCGGCTGCACCACCAGTGAGCGGCTCTGAGGACACGGCACAACGCAGGCCGACTCTACTGGTTGTCTGTAACGTGAGTGTCTCTCTTAATCAAAGTGATGTCATCCTCTGATTTCAGAAAGTGAAGGATAGCAAAATTAATGATGGCTCGAGTGGGCTTCCAACGGCCGTGGGCTGCCGAGGGGCCGCAGGACTGCGAGCCCGCTGCATTTCAATGATGTGCACCGGGATTTGTTCGCTAACAAGGGTGCCATAAGTCTTAATTACCAGATCCAAGGTCTCACCTTGCCGTGCATCCCCCGGGAGCTCCCTGTGAAGTCAGGGGGAGCTTTGCCTGCAGTTCAGCCCCATGAAAACTTGCCTGCAAATGTTTGCAAATTACCTTGCACACCTCCGAAGGAAACAGGAGAGAATTATTTATTTTTAGAAAGTTGGCATAGCCTTGTCACATACCTCAATGTTACTGAAATCCCACTGCCTTTCCCTCTGATTAATTCCGAGCTGTGGGCCTCTTTTCTTCGTGGCTGATGGATACACTTCTTAAGTCTTGCCCTCAGCCAACTGCTGGTAATGTCCTGTTGCTCTTTCTCCTTGCTTAGGAGCTCTCCCTAAAAAGCCTGATGCATTTTCCTTTAGAGGAACTGATTTGTCCTTTCCTTTCCAGCAATGGAAAGCAATCTCCCCCATGTGGAGGATGTCAAGAGCCCCCTAAACTGCTCTTCCTCCTCTCCTGGTGGCCCTGCCTGGGCTGCCACACCCATCCCCCACTGCCATGTGTGCTGCCCGCTAACAGCTCACAGCTCTTCCCTTCTCCTGAGACTTGCCCTGGGAGAAAAGCACCGATCACCTGGAAACACCTGGTTTGCTTTCCTGCTGGGGACAGCTCACAGCCGCATCTGCCTGCTAAGCGGTCACAAGGCCCTCTTGCCTTCAGAGCTCCAGAGGATGAGGCTGAGGCTAGACCTCACCTGAGCCTGCCCTATCTGTGTTTCCCTTAAAAGCACTCCCTCGAGAAATTGTTTGCCCAAGAAGCCCCGTTTCTGGCTCCGAGTTTTGGCAACCCAACCTAAGCCGCTTCTCTGAGCCAGCCTTCCCCCTGCAAGCAGAAGAGTCTTTTAAAACCATAGCCTGATGATGTTGCTTCTTTTCTTAAAGCCTTCAATCCTCCCCGTTGTCCAGACACCGGAGCCTGGGTCTTAATCCCACAAGACCTGGCAGTCCCTCCACCTCCAGCCTCCCCTCTCAGAGTGGTCACTTCCTTCGGAGAGGCCCAGCCGCACCTGCGCTGGGCCCCTGAGCTGACACCCACTACAAATCCCGCTGTGTGGAAACCCCCAGCTTCCTTGTCTTTCTCCCCCTCTAGACTGCAAACTCCTTTGGCATTCTAGAAACCTGCAATGCATCTGGCACCTATGAGACCTTCAATAATTATTTGATGATTGACAAAATTGAACTGATGAATGATTGAACTTTATAGATGATAGACACTTCATAAATGTTTGGTAATAACAGACAAATTCCAACTTCAAGTTAATGTTATATCAATATTTACCTCCTTGTGGTTTATCTAAAGTTCTCCTAAATAGAAGAATTCACTGGAAATATATTAAAATAATTAAATGTTTTAACATAGGCATATATGCAGGTTGGTTAGGGTGTCTAGTACAATCAGTGTACAAATAGGCCCTGATAATTTCAGGTTTTCATTTTTTTGGATCCTTAGTTTGGCAATCAAAGCCTTCCCAGCCCCCACGGACCAACCTCTGACTGGCAGCGATCCTCTGTTGAATTTTAAATACCCTCGTTTTCCCCCTGCATGCTCCCAACAACAACAGAAACAAAACAAATAAACAAACAAAAAACTATGCAATTCCAAGTGCCAGAATAGCTCTGCTCATCTGAGGAAGAAACCCTTGAACATCAATGAACCGTGCTTAAAATCTGCCATTTCACTGCCGACTTTTCAGAAAAGCATCACCCTGCAAAGAAGTTGCTCTTGAATGCAAACCTCATGATTGCCAGAACCATCTAATGTTCTGACTTGCCGAGTTCACACTTCAGAATTGGGTGTTTTAGCTAGGAGAGGTGCATTAATTCTCCACGTGACCACAGACTGAAACACAAGCGGCATTAACAAATTACCAATGATGGGTATGCAAATGGAGCAAGGACAAATATTCAAACAGCCCTATCTCGCTTGGCCGCTACCTCGTCTTGTCCAAAATTCATAGAAATATTAATCCTCCTGGAACGCTTAGTAATGCATATAGGATAATATTCTTGAGGAAACTAATAATTATCTCTTGTTAGCAAGATCAACTTACTACAATCTTTCACTGCAGGGACAGAAAAATATTGTGACTTTGCTATGCTAAGTGAAATACAGTGGCAGGATAAATTAGAACATTTAACTAACAATAATAAAGACACACAGCTATAGTTTCCCTCTACATGTAATTGATAAAATTAACAGAAAATAGGCACAGTGGTAATAGAACAATGCATTATGAATGGTTGATTGAGACACGAAGGGACAAACTTTCTTCTATTGCTTATGTTGTTATAGCTCGCATTTATTAGGCACCCACTGTGCACAGAGTAACTCTTATCAGGGACAAAGATAATAATAAATTACTACCTGTCAACCACATGCACAGTAAGTTCATTATGTGACTAGGCAGCACTCTTATTAAGTCTTTGGAATCCATTAAAAGTTTCATTTTGAAACAATGAACCAAGAGGAACAAATTTATGAATTGTAGATCTCTGGTATTAACCCAAAGAAAAAAAAAGAGTTCTAAGGCAAAAAAATTAATTTCTGCCAAGGAAAATCTAAGAACATAAGTTAGCAGGTCCTACCAGATGCCTCCGGCAGTGCTGTAACAGAGATAAGGCAAATATCGAATTTCACAGAAAAAAATTTATAGACTAGACTTTGAGTCAGGCAGAATCCAAAAACCTTCCCTGCCCAGGTCTCAATCAAATGGTGTAATAAACAGCAATGTCCTCACATGTCCGGGTCCCCCTGGGACGTCTGGATCTGATCAGTATCGTGTTCCTCTACACTGATATATCCAGACATAGCTGACCCACTGCATTCACCAGTTTAATTTGCTTAGTGGCTGTGGTAGACTTTGCAAAGTCTGTGATACATCCTCACATCAATATATGAACATTTCTTTGCAGTGCGACTTTGTACAGCCCCCCGTCAAGTGGTGGAATCTATTCCTCCTTGCCTTGAATCTAGGAAGGCTTTGTAACATGCCCTGACCAAACAAAATCAATGCAAGTAATATTCTGGCAACTTCTGAAAGTTCTGATATTTTGGCCTAAGCCTTAAGAGACCTTGCGGCTTTCAATCCTGCCTTCTTAGAACACAGGGCCACCAGGCGAGGAAGCCCGGGCTACCGTCTTGAAGATGAGACTTTGCATGGAGATTGACAGAGGAGGCCAGCCAACAGCCAGGATCAGCCGCCAGGTGTGTTAGGCCATCCTGAACCAGCTAGTCCCAGTCACACAACCAGGTGACAGCAGCTGCATAAGTGACTCCGGAAGAGACCAAGCAGAACCACCCAGTGGAGCCCGGCACACATAGCTGACCCTCAGAATCGTGAGCAAATGAAAGAGTTGTAATTGTGAGCCACTCAGTTTTGGAGCAGTTGGTTTGTTACACAGCAATAGGTAACCAGGCAATGAACGAGGTGATCACCACTGTAGAATTTTGTGCAGTACTTGAAAAGAACAAAGAACGATTCTACTCCGATTCCTTCTACATAACCCCAGCCTCCGGGACTGTGTCAGCTTGTGAAGCTAAGGAATTTCTCCTTGTTTCTTCCCCGTCATCTCTCAAAGCAATTCACACTGAGGCTGAACTGCTCAACCTTCCTTTGCCAAGGGATTAATAAAAATTGAAGGCTCAGGAGTGCTTGTTCAGTGGTTGACTGAAGGCAGCCCCAGGTATCCTCTCCTGTCTCGGTGAGGAATGGCCGCAGCCGCAGCATCTCCACCAAGACCCGGGCCTCTGGTGACTGGGCCCATTGCCTGGTGTGCTAGCCAGGGTTCTCCAGAGAAACAGAACCCACGGGATGTGTACGTATAATCTGCAGGGTAGGCTGTCGGGCTGGACACCCCGGGAAGGGTCTCAGTAGGAGCTCAAAGGCGCTCTGTTGCCAGAATTCCCTCCTCTTCCGGGTCAGTCTTTTCCCATGAAGGCCTTCAGCGGGTGGATGAGGCCCGCCCACATTATGGAGGGTAACCTGCTTTCCTCCGAATTGACTGATTTACATGCTCTTCTCATCTAAAAAATACCTTCACAGAAACACCTAAAATAATGTTTGACCAAATTTCTAGGTACTGTAGCTTAGCCAAATTTGATGCATAAATTAACCATCACAGATGGTGTCTCCCCAGAGAAAGATAGGCTGACGTCCTAACTCCCGGCACCGCAGGACGTGGCCTTGTGCAAAGATAAGGTCATTACAGGTAGTCAAGTTAACATGAGGTTGTTAGGGTGGGCCCTAATTCGGTATAACTGGTATTTTTATGAAAAGGGGAAATTGGGGCACAGAGACAAACACACACGGGGGAAGGTGACGTGAAGACACGCAGGCAGTGGACGGCCATGTTACCAAGGGAACGCACCCACCCAAGGAATGCCCAGGGTGGCCGGCAGACGCCAGACGCCAGAGGAAGCAAGGAAGGAGTCTCCCTTACAGCATGGCCCTGTGAGCACCTTGGTCTTGGACTTCCAGCCTCCAGAACTGTGAGACAATAGATTTTTGTTTTAAGCCATCCAGTTTGGGTACGTTGTTATGACAACTCTAGGGAATGAATAGAGAAGGGGAGCAGGGAACCTCGTTTCCAGGTCTGAGTGGAGACCACGGGCACCTGTACCTCTGCGGGGAGGTGTAGAGGGAGCTGAATACAAGCCCGGGTGGGTTTCTCCTGGAGCTCCCGTCCTCACCATGCGGACCTTTGACAAGCCCGGGGAGACAGGCCTGAGGGGAGTTTGGAAAGCTTCTATTTCCTTCCAGAGAATCAAGAATGTTCCCTAGATATCTGGTCACCAAGTAGAGTGGGATTATGGGGGTTCCTGGCTGTGAATTTGGGGGTGTAGGGGCCTCAGCTTAGGCATCTAGGGAAGGAATTTAGCAAAGTCCAGTACCTGGCTGCTGGTCCCGCACACCATTACGACAGCTCACGCTATGGCAGACAGCCCTTCAGAGCAACCCAGCAGAAGTCACACTGAGCTCCCAAAATGGGCAACAGCATGAGCTCTGGAGTCAGACAGACCTGGGTCAGTCGCCACTCTCCCAGCCACCAGTTAAGAATAATGCTGTCTTTTTATTGAACACTAAGCACTTCAGGTACACAATCTCATTGACTCATTCCAAGAACTCATTTTACAGATGAGAGACTGAAGCTCAGAGAGGTTAACTGACCTCCCCAAAGTCACACAGCCAGCCAGGATTCTAATCTAGGCAGGCTGACTACCAAGCCCTAGTACCCAAATTCTTAATCGGCATACCTGACAAAAGCATTCTAGGGACATCATGGCTCAAATTCAACTCCTGTATTTAATCAAGCCAACCAGCAGGCCAGAAGCACCCACTCGTTAGATGTTATTAAAGGTACTAAAAAAAGCAAAATTGGGGCCTTGCTTTTGAGGCGTTGACAGTCTAGTTGATAGGAGGACACCCACTTGAGAATAATCATGATTGACATCGCCCCCTTCTTTGGAAATGTGGACAGTTTACATTTACCCACAGGGAAAGCTTTAGCTATTGGGGACTTTACCATTTTTAATGAGTTGGCATTTTGCCCTCCAAACACATCAGCAGGTGAATGCATTTTATCAGAGACTGCTACTGGCATAGTGAGAGAGTTGAAAACTAAAGGAAGTTGGGCCACTGCATGAAATGCTAGGCAGCAGGCCCAAAGTGTAGTTAATCACTACTGTAGGCAAATCACTGATTAATTCCAACTTTATTTTCCCTCATTGTGCGTCTTCTGCATCTGCGCTACCTACCTGACTCACAGGAATGGGTGGAGTGAGGGCTGGTCTGATAAAAGTGCTGTCGCAGTCGGCAACCCAAGGCTGTGTGTGAGTGTGCCTTCACTGTGCTATTAAGACAGCTCATCAGGAAACAGCTTCAACATTAATCACAAAGGAGAAATCACGAGACCTGTATCCTGAAACGGAATGGCCTTGGAATATAAAGAAAGGGCCCTGCCCTGGTATTAGCTGCCCGCTGCCTCCGGGCACTTCCCTGTTCAAAGCAAACAGTGGAGCCCAGGCAGCCACTGGGGCCAGAGTGTGTTCAGAAGGGAGAACTGTCGTAGAGGGTGGGTCCGGGTGTCAGGTACGCTGGGATCTGGCAGCTTCACCGGCTGTGGGGAAGAAGGTGGGGAGGCGAGACCAACAGAATCCCACTGGAGAGGTGTGACGGGTGGGGAGGGCAGGACTCTGCCTGCAGAGGCTTGTCCCAGGGGGACAACTGCCATCTTAGGTGAGATTCAAACACGCATAACCCTGGATGACCATTAGTTTCCAAGGGCTGCCATAACGTAGTACCAACAACTGCATTGCTCAAAACAACAGAAATTTGTTATCTCATAGTTCCAGAGGTTAGAAGTCTGATATCAAGGTGGTAGCAAGGTTGGTTTTTTTCTGAGAGCTCTTAGGAATTGCTTGTTCCACGCCTCTCTCCCAGCTTCTTGTGAGGGCTGGCAATCCTTGGTGTTCCTTGGCTTGTAGACATATTGTTCCAATCTCTGCCTCTGTCTTCATATTGAGTTCCAACTGTGTGCCTTTGTGTCTGTATTTCCCTCTTATAAGGACACCAGTAATATTGGATTAGGGCCCGTCCTAATGACTTCATCTTAAATTGATTACATCTAATGTAAACCCTGTTTCCAAATCAGGTCACGATCACAGGTACCAGGGGTTAGGGCTTCAACATACCTTTTTTGGGGGACACAATTCAACCCATCGTAAGGACCCTAATGAGGCCGTTAAACCTCAATGTACTGAGAGCAGCTGAAGGGTGGGCACTATTTTGTTCAGTTCACATGCCCAGTGGCTAGCACCATGCCTGGCAAATAGTTAATGCCCAGTAAGTGTCAAATGAACGAATAAGCGATAATTTCATCCAGATCTTTCTGATGTGGGTTATTTGGCCAAAAATCTGAATGCAAAACCCTGGCTTCACTAACTTCTGCCTGGATGGTCTTTGGCACATCTCTTAGCAATGCAGAGCCTCAATTTCCTCTTCTCTAAAATGGGTATAATAATACAACATGTATGTTGATGGTAAGGCACCAAGAAGACATAAAATGCCCTCGCATATAGCAGGTGTTCAGGAAATTGGAAATTTTTATTTTTATTTTATTTTACTTAACTCTACATGCTACCCTCTATTTCACATTTTTATACCATATTTATTTCATCATATCAATACTTTAAGATTTTTTTAAAAAAACCCTAATACATATTAGATTAATCTAACTGTATTAACCAGAAACACTTTCAGTTTGCAGTAACACAATCACCATTCAAGCATCACTCAAAAAAAGTAGAGTGAAGGGCATTTATTAGCTCATGCAACACCCTGATGACTGGCTTCAGGCAGGGCTTGATCCAGAGTCCAAACAATGCTATTCCTGTTTACCCTCTGTCTCTTGGACAGGAGCAAATCATGTGCCTACTACCAGCCTCAGACTGAAAGTTTAACAGCCTAACAACCCCAGGAGAAAGAGGTGGCCTTTTCTGATTGCAACATCAGAAAAGATCAAAGGAAGATGACTGATTTGTTTGACTTGGATCACGTGCCACCTTGGAACCAGTCACTACGATGACCAAGAGCAAAGGATACGTGGATAGGCCCGTTCTGGCCATGTGTCGGGGGAAGGGCAGAGTCAGGCGCCTGTGGAATGGGTTCCCTACAGAAAAGAAGGGCTGCATTTCAGAAAGGGGTGCTGAAGAGATTTAAATGAGAAATACCGCTGACCCTTGAAACTGCCCCCAGGACAGAAGATAAATGATGCTGGGGAAAAAAAAAAAAAGTCAAGTTATCAAGTTTCCGAAAAAGCACTCAGTGTAATTTTTGAGAAAATAAAAATAGAAGCTATAGCTTACAGACAGCAATTTGCTGCTTCGATATAAAAATGCCTCATTGCCTTTGTGGTCCTTATGGCTGCGTCGGTTACTGCGAGGGCTGGGGAGGGCCGGTGGGAGCCACGTGGACTATGAGGGCCTGTCCATGTATGGTGTCAGCTGATAACACTGGGATGTCCCTGCAAAGGAGACTGGAGCACGGCCAAGTGAGGGGACTCTTTATGGCTGTACCTAGGGCCCCCCAGGTATACATCGGGCAAAGCGGGAATGAGGAGGAATTTGGTGTCAGGAATGCTGGTGTGTCCCGGGCCCCTGACACTGGGAAGAAGCATCCTCTCCAAATCCACTTAGGTTCACCTCACAGTGGTTTTCTTTATTATTATTATATGTTAGTTTTATATTCTGGTTTTATGAAAAATACCCCATGATTCAGGTTTAATTTCCCTGGGGGAGATAGCTTTGAAATAACCATCAAACATTTTTCCCTCTTTTTGCTACTCTAGGCAAACTGGGAAGTATTTTCCCCTGAGGGACAATAGTCCGGTCATTCATACAATAATCATTTTAATGCTGTTTGCTTCTTCTTCTTCTTCTTTTTTTTTTTTTTAACTTTCCAACAGTGTTTGCATGCTGTTTTATATTTCTACAGTTTTTTTTTCATGAGTAAGACAGATGACTTATCCATGTTTAGGGTTTGTGAGAAATTCAATTGAACTTCATGGCCAGGGGGTGGATGTGAATGACTCGTTCCTGAAATTAGCTACCCTTCGTACAGCACTTGACAACGTATCCGGCAACTTTCATTTCATTTGCACACAAACAAGAGAGGCATTATCCCCATTTTATAGATGAAGAAAGTGAGTCTCAGAGAGGCGAAAGCTTGTTAAGGTGCCACAAGTAGACTTGAACCCAAATAATCTGACCCAAACAAAAATAATCAACATTTACTGTTCTAAACGCTTTGTGTGCAGTGTCTCGTTTAATCTTCTCAAGAACTCTGTGAGCCAGGTTACAACGATCATCCCCATTTCACAGATAAAATTGAAGTTTAGAGGGTTAAATAAATTGATGAGATTCAAACCCAGATTTGTCTAACTGCATAGCTGTGTCTACACACAAAACTTTTCCCCAGGCCTCGTTTGGCTCTCAGAACTCCGGCTCTGGTAGAGGTGAGAAGTGAGGGCCGGCCCACCGGCCAGGGAACAGAGAACGGTCAGATATACCCCACCACTCTGGCTGAGCAGCGCCCGCTTGCCAAGCCGGCTCTGTGGGTGACCTGCTTCCAGGCCGTGGTCGTGCAGAAGCCCTGAGGCAGCCTGGATGGAAGCCCGAACGCTCACACTGAAGGTGCCGGACTGACAAAATGCCATAGCGAGCAGTTGCCTGCTGGCCTCGCCCACCGAAAACTTGAGCACCCTCATGTTCACAAAGGCACTGCAGACAGAAAGAAATGTCTGGTAAGCACAGAAGTGTCAGCAAGTCCAATTATCCACCGCGGCCAATAATCACGATCGTGGTGCATGCCCGTCCCCACCGTGTGGGGTGTACACTGACACGCATGTGGCGGGAAGCAGCCCTGACGTCTCTCCCGGGCCTATGCGCCCTCCTCCAACCTCCTCTAACTGACAAAATTCCCCTTACAAGTTAATCAAAATCCTGACCATGAATGAGAAAGAAAAAAATACTCTGTTAATTAAAATCTCCAAAGATGCCAATGGTAACAATCTGTAGATGCTTTTTCCCTGTGCTAATTCTACAGAGAAATCAGTCATCAGCGATCAGTTTAAGAATCACAGGTGCTATGATTAGGCTGAGACCATGTAGCCGTGAAAACTGGAAGAAAAAGATTTTCAATTTTCCTGAAATCCTAAGCTTTGAAGGTAATTGAATAATTAATGAGAAGCAAAGAGGTTAAATTGCCAAGTATCTTCCCTGTGCAATACCGTCTCTTAAACGCCAGGATGACGTAAGAAACGAGAATCTCCCGTCATTCAACTAGTATTTATTAATCTCCTATTATATGCCAAGTGCTCTGGAAGGTACTGGAGACATAGCAGGGAGGTTGACCAAGTTCTTGCACTCATGGTGCTCACCTTCTAGAGTGAGGGACAACAATTACCCTGTAAATAGGTAGTTTGAAGGTGTTGGAATAAAAAGGTGGGGGATGAACAGGCAGTGAGGGAGGTGAGGACCCCTTTAGACCCTGTGGTCAGGGCCAGCCCTATTTTGTGGTGCCATTTAAACAGATACATACCAATACATAACAAGTGTCTTTGTTCTCTGGTGCTTATAATAGAATACCAGAAACTGGGTAATTTATAAAGAAAAGGAATTCATTTCTTGCAGCTCTGGAGGCTGGGGAGTCCAAGGTCAAGGGGCTGCATCTTGTGAGGGCCTTCCTGCTGGTGGGGACACTCTGCAGAGTCTGGAGGAGGCACAGGGCATTGCATGGCAAGGGGCTGAACGTGCTAGTTCAGGTCTTTCTTCCTCTTCTTATAAAGCCACGAGTGTCCCTCCTGCCATAACCCATTAATTCATTAACCCATTAATCATTCTGTTCCTGGAGGCAGAGCCGTCCTAACCCAGAAAGGCCCCACCCTCAATCCTGCCACACTGGGGATTACATTTCAACATGGGTTTTCGAGGGGACGAACATTCAAACCATAGCAACAAGTAAAGCCAAGCCAAGAGCACAGAGCATTTTAGGCAGAGGAAACTGCAAGTGCAAAATCCCAGAGGCCGGATCAGACTCAATGTTTTCCAGAACAAGGAGGAAACTTGTGTGGTGGGAGCTGTCAGTGCGGGAGAATGGAGAGAGATGAGGTAAAAGAGGTAGGCAGGGACGTATCCCCCAGAACCGTCTAGGATGCAATAAAATGTCTGGATATTACTCTAAACGATTAGAAAGGCTTGGGGTGTTTTAGCAAGGGGCCATACAATCAGATTCCAATTTCTAAAGATTTGCTCTGGCTGCAGTGTGGAGAGTGGTTACGGGGGTGAGTGGTGGGAAGAAAGGGGACAAATATATTCAGTAAGACCAATAGTCCATATAAGATAATACTGCCCTTGAGATAGCCCCAGTGACATTTTTGACTGACTTTAAAACACAAGTACAATCATATGTCACTTAGCAATGGGGATAAATTCTAAGAAACGCATCCTCAAGCAATTTTGTCATTGTGCAGACATCATGGAGTGCACTCACACAAACCTAGATGGTGTAGCCCACTGCACACCTAGGCTACAAACCTGTACAGCATGTTACCCTACTGAAAGCTGTAGGCATTTATAACACAGTTGGAAGTGTTTATGCATCTAAACATAGAAAAGATACAGTAAAAATACAATATTATAATTTTATGGGACCACTGTTGCATATGTGGTCTGTTGTTGACTCAGACATCATCATGCAGCACATGATTGTAGTTGGTATTTTCAGAATTGTATTACTCAGAGTCCTCCAGAGAGACAGAACCAACAGCATGGATGGATGGACAGATAGGCAGGTAGATAAACGATAGATAGGTATGAGAGGGGATTTATTAGGGAACCTACTCACACGATTAGGGAGGCTGAGAAGTCCCACGACAGGCCATCTGCAAGCTGGAGACCCAGGGAAGCTGGTAGAGTGGCTCCATCCATGTTTGAAGGCCTCAGACCCAGGGAAGCTGATGGTGGAACTCTCAGTCCAAGATCGAAGGCCTGAGGACCTGGGGCCCCTGGTTCAAGCTCCAGAGTTCTAAGGCTAGAGAAACTGGAGTTCTGATTCCCAGGGCAGGAGAGGAAGGGAGTCTCAGCTCCAGAAGAGAGAGAGAAAATTTGCTTTTCCTCTGCCTTTTTGTTCTATCCAGGCCCTCAGCCAATTGGATGGTGCCCACCCACATCGGGTGCAGGCGGATCTTCCTTATTCAGTCCACTGATTCCAACACCAGTCTCTTCCAGAAACACCCTCACAGACATACCAGAAATAATGTTTTACCAGCTCTCTGTGTATCCCTTAACGCAGTCAAGCTGACACCTAAAATTAACCATCACTGGCTTTCTCTGTTGTTTGGCAGAGTTCCATGATTTCAGACTTTCTAGGGTCTTAAGGTAGTATTTTTAATAAATTGACGTGCCATTTCACCCTCCTAAGGGCTAAGGAACGGATCAATTGATTGTAAAGAGTTAAGAATGTTGGCTAGCCGGGCAACCAGGGAAACACTCTCCTAATTTCCAAGGAGCGTAAGGGCTGCATAATTACGTCCTTGAGGTATTGAAGACGTGCTTGCTCTGTAACGTCCAAACACGCAGACGCCATTTGCAGATGATGTTCTTCAGAAATGGTGTGGGTGTGGATGGGACTGGTCAGTCCTATGAGCAGGGGGCCACAGGGGAGAGAGGCTGAAAA
The DNA here is from genome assembly GCA_963575035.1 of Avahi laniger. Taxonomy (NCBI): domain Eukaryota; kingdom Metazoa; phylum Chordata; class Mammalia; order Primates; family Indriidae; genus Avahi; species Avahi laniger. Next base: position 20,506 of record CAUYSK010119103.1, on the reverse strand, counting down.
ACTAAGTGCTTCCGCCTTTTTGCACTGACCGTTCACATTCACAGGGCAAAGTGAAGCTGTTCTTCAGACTTCTGGCCTGTTGCTGCTGTTATGTTCATAAAGCGACAGAGGAATAAGAAGTTGTTTAATGTAAACCATACTGAAATTTTATTTGCCATCTCTTTAGATACGAAGTTTCCACTTATCTTAGGTTTAAGTGTCTTTTCCTCTGTAGAGAGGGACCTTCCCATGCACACAGATTGATATTCCCGGGATAAAAGCAGAATCTTCTAAAACTAGCATCTCACTGAGCAAGGAGATGGTGCTTATTCCTGATGGCAAGTAAATCTAGATTCCCTTCTGGCTGCAAAAAGGCAGGCCAGAAATTCAGAGTTGTAGGTCCTTGGCCTGGGCAGATGTGCTACAATGTGAACCATAAACCTCCAGCACTTATCTCATCAGATAGAATATTGGAATTTTGGAGGAAAGTTTCGCATCAAGCACTTAGACTCAATAAACACTCTCACTCCCTGCTGTGCTCCCAAACACTCAACACTGCGCTTAGCAGGCTGCCCAAGGATGCCCAGCACCGGACCTCTGGAAAAGGTATCGACTGGAGCTCCCTGGAGCTATTGCTGACAACTCTGCACCACACTGCTATACTGCATTCTTTCTTCCTTCCCTTTTGTTTTGCCCCCAACTCTTCAGTAGCATCAGCACAGATGGACGTGAGCACATTTCCTTGCTGCCTGCTATGGACCGAATGTTTGTATCTCCCCGCTCCACCACCTCACAATGCGATGGCATTTGAAGCTGGGGCCTTTGGGAAGTGATTAGATTTAGATGAGGTTGTGAGGGTGGGGCCCTCATGATTGGATTAGTGCCCTTAGAAAAGAGACATGAGAGTGTTCTCTCACACCCTTTCTACCATGTGAGGATACTGTGAGAAGATGGCCATCTGCAAAGTAGGAAGCAGACCCTTACCAGACATGGGATCTGCTTACACCTTGATCTTGGACTTGTCAGCCACCAAAAGTGTGAAAAATAAATGTCTGTGGCTTAAGCCACCAGTCTAAGGTAATTTGTTACAGCAGCCTGTACCTGCTAAGACAGTGCCATGATTGGGAGGCAGCATTAGAAGAGAAAGAATAGGAACATAGACTCTTAAATGGGTTCAAATTCTGGCCACTTGCAAATTATGCAGCTTTGGGCAAGGCTGAATCTCTCTGTGCCTCAGTTCCTGATCTGGAAAATGGAAATGTCTATCCTGTCAGGACAGAGATCAGAAGACATCATGTGTTCAATTAGCACATGGTAGAGGAACTATTAAGTTCCAAAATGTTTATTGTTGTTATTGTAGTTATTACATTGAAAGCATTGTGTTAAATAAGATGCAATCTTTTATGAGGGACTGAAAATCTAGTATGTGAGATAAAGAGACACAAATAATTGTACTATAAGGCAAAAGATGGCAAACCCTAAAATCAGTATATGGGAAAAGGTGTAGTAGAATAATAAGAGCTGCAAATTCCTTGTCACTGCTTCTATTGAGAGCTGGAGTCTATTTCTCCTCCCCTTGAAATTGCCCTCCAAGGCTAAACCATCAGAAACCTTGCAGCCTCCTCCTGATTCTCTCGGGGCATTGCCTCTTGGAATTGGGCCACCATGCTGGGAGATGGCACCTACGGGTGTTTCAGTTGACAGCCCCAGCTGAGCATCAATGGTCAGTTGTAGGAGTGAGCCGCCTTGGACAGTCCAGCCCAGGCAGCCCCCAGATGGCTTGAGCTGTCCCAGTGCCCAGCCACACCTCGTGGTGCAGAGGAATGCCCAGTCAATCCATAGACTTGCAAGAGATAACAAAGTTGTGATTTTAATATTTAGGCACTAAGTTTCGGGTAGGTAGTTATACAGCCATAGATGATCCAAACAGCAGTTTAGGAAGGAAGAGTTCATTTCTAGTCACGTGATCACAGAAGGGTTCCTAGAAGAAGTGGAACTTGAGAATGTGCTTGGAGGGAGGGACTGTGACAACAAGCTCCTGGGGGACCATCATTCCAAAGAGAGGGAAGGGTTAGAGCAGGACCCAGAGGCAGGCAAAGGCAGGGGGCAGTCAGTACCTGGCCAACAGACCAGGGCTGCTGGGAGACATGGGCTAAGACTGAGAAAGCAAAGCTGAGATGGATGCTCAGGCCAAATCACGGCAGTCTGGGGGATGGGCTCTTTTTGTTGCCAGGAAGGAAAATCCATTCCTGCTCTTCCAAGTAAAGGGTCTTTATGGGAAACAATGTGAGCTTATGAGCTAGGAGACAGGAATCTGTGGGAAGAATGGAAAGACACTGGCATTGGAGGTTGCTTGGGATCATCCTAGAGGCTCCCTGTCACAGGCACCACGAAATCCTGAGCCCCTCACATGGTTTACAAGGCCCATGGCAGGTGCCCTTGCCCAGGGTACCTTGTTGACCTAATTTCCTTTCACTGTCTCCTTTATTCATCCTCTCCGGCTGCTCTGGACTCCTTGCTCTTCTCTGAACAGCAAGCACATTCCGGACTCGGCACATTCTGGGCTCAGCACTTTTGTACTCACAGGTCCCACCATCTGCTTTGCTCTTCCAAATACCCTCAAGGATGACTGCCATCTCTCCCAACCCCCACAGTGCCTTTGCCAGCTCTTATTACTCCTATCGTTGTGTTTTTACAAAAATCAATTTATCATTTGCCGTCCCAACTAGAGCATGAGCTCCATGATGGCAGAGAGTTGGTAAAATGCTTAGAAGGGTTCCTGGCATAGAGTGGGTGCTCCACAAAAATGGTAGAAAACAGTGAATGAATAAATGAATCCCAGCAGTCCTTGGGCCTAAGATATCTTGTTACTTCTCAGCAGGAGGAATTTGTGGATCTTCATTTTCATTCTCCTCCATCGTTCTCTGCTTCCTGCTATTCCCAGGCAATTCCCTCCCCATCTACTCGCTCTTCTCTCACAGCTTCTGCTGACTCATAACCACGGCTTACTCACAGCTTTTCTCGAGCTGCTACTTGGTCTCTTTGTGCATCTGTCCAACTTCTGCTCCTTCGGCTAATCTTTTGATTCTCCCTGACTTTCCAGCTGAAATTCCAGAGACAGAGGCCCTGACTGGGTCAACCCATTCTCCATGTCAGCAGAGGTTTTGACCTCTGATGATGGTCTGGGTCACCCACGCTGATTCAGTCAGCTGTGGCTGTAGGCACAGGGCATGACAATCTAGACATTTCATTCAGCAGATGCTCACGGATGCAGCAGGTGCCTTTAACAACTTTGACTGCAGCCTGAGGGCCATGCTGAGGAACTCAGTCTTTAGGGAAACACCGAAGTTTTCTGCTAAGGGAAGTGATGGACCAAGTCTGTTTTTTCAGAAGATAACTTTAGGTATCCTGTGAATGAGATGATTTGGTAATGGAACAGGCTAGCACATGTCAGACCAGCTAGGAAGCCATGGCCAGCAAGAGCTTAAAAGAACTTAAACCAAGCCAGGGCCAGTGATAGAGAGGAGGGAGCTGGACCACGTGGTCTTGAACCTGAAGCTGTCCACCAGGCACCTGGAGTTCTGCAGAAAGCCTGGGTCTACACACTCTGGAAGTCATAAAGACACGAGTTAAAACTGTGGGGAGCATAGCATGGCAATACATTAGCCAAAGTGGGCATTTGGGGAACTCTCTTACATGGAAAGAAACACTTGGCACATGACCTAAATCAGAAATATTTATACAGATGGGTAGAGACTCAGAGAGTCACAGCATTCCACTAAAACAGGAAAGCATTTCTCTTACTTACTCCCTAATTCTCAACAGTACCAGCCCAGAAGCTCCTGTATTCCAAATCCCAAGCTTCTGGCCTGTCTTCCCACAGACAGTAACAGTACTTATTGGGAATCCATGCTATTCTAAAAATACATCCGCTGGGCTGCGGGGCCACAATTAGTAAAGCTGCTGTCCCAGGAAACCCTCATCATCATTTTGCTTAGATCAGAGAGCGGATTAACTTTGATGTCTGTCTGAATCCCATGCAACACACCACTGGCGGTCTGCTCCCTGCAAGCTTTCAATCTTCACATCCAAGGGAGGAAAGAGAATGCGCTGGATAGGTGCCCAACCCCATTTCCCCCCAGTGACTGAGATGAAAACGTGCACCCTAGGATTTCTGACATATTTGCCTTGCATTCTGTCTCCCTGTATCCCTCCAACTCTCTCTCCCTGTGCATGAATACTTCCCCCCAGACCCAGACATCCTTCGGCTTTCCCAAACATTAGCACAGAGATGAAGCCCCAAGCGCTTTCCTCTTTGCCATGTGTAGGAGGGAATTGTGTTAATTTGTGTATCTGTTAGGGCTCCTGGTGGCATGCCACTGAAACTGACTCTGACTAACTGAAGTCCAAGGGGAGTTACTGGAAGCACACAGGGTGGCCTGCAGAATATAATGAACTGTAGAGAAGCATACTGCAAGTGGGAACAATCAGGGAAGCTCGAGGATTACAGGCAAGTGGGAGACATACAATAATCCCATCAGAACACTGGTAATAGAAGAAATCCTCTGCAACAATGCTGTCTGTCTTTGTGTCACTGTCCTCATTATTTTTATTTCTGGGAGAAAGAGAACAATTGGATCAGGTCGAATAATACCCACACCCAGGCAACACAAACTTACTAGCTTTGCAAATCAATATAGATGGGCGGTTAAGAGCAGTCTCTGGAACCAGACAGTCTGGGTTTGAATTCTGGTTCTTTAGTTTGCTAGTCACGTGATGACCTTGGGCAGCTCATTCTCACTATGCCCCAGCTTCCTTCTTTGAACATGGGGACACCCATCCACAGACATTGATGAGCACTAAGTTAGTAAATCTACGGTAGTGACTGCACAGATTAAGTGTTCTACAAGTTTGATGTTAGTATTGATTAGGAATACACAGGGCCCCTGGATTAATGCTCCAACCAAAATTGCCAAGACAAGAGGTCATTCTCCAAAAGGCATCTGGAGCTGTTATTAGAGGAGACTGAGTGGCCAAAATGTAATTGCTATCCACTGCCGCATCTTATCCCTCCGCCAGACTGTGGATGCCACAAGGACAACAGACTCCACTGTTTTCTTCACTGCTGCATCCACCAGCCCAGAAAAGCGTCTGGCATGCCGTGCCTGGCTCAGTGAACCATTGCTGAGTTCACCAGCATTCAATGATTCCTTCTGTGTTCCCAGTCAACTATTAATAGTACAGTGTTTTGCATGGAGTAGGCACACAATAAGTATTTGCTGATTGAATTGATAACTCAGTGGGAAAAGAAAAACTCAGGGAGTGTGGTTTTCTTAAAAACGGGGACCTTAGGTATCCCGATTTCTTGCATTTGGTAGGACTCCGTGGCAGGCCAATAATAAGTAACTGTTTTGATGTGTTGATGTCAATAATCTATACAAATGGCATAGATGGGCTAATCATTTTTGTTGCTCAGCTAACATCTTTAGATCAGCATGGAGGGGACAGAGAAACCACAAGCCACTTGCCGTATCACCTTGGAGAGGGAGGAGTTCATCTGCTACATTGGACCTGTGCTGGGAAAGGCATTGTGGCACTTTGCCAACATTGAATCCTGGTACCTCGCCAGGATGTCTCTTTCTCCTCACACCCTCCATACTGGCTTGCAAAGGACTGTGGCTGGGGCTTGGCGGGCCATCCTGCTAAGCTTGCTCGCGGAGACAGCAAGATGTCACAAGAGCTAAGCCCTCAGCCAATGGCATGTGACCCTGAGAGAGTTCAGGTCTCTGGTTCTCAGTGACCGGGACTGACCTTCTTCTCAGTCCCTAATGGTCGCCCCGATAGCTCCAGAGTCTCATTCCTTCAGGTTCAAATCCAGTTTTCCAGTAGCTAGGGTAGACTAGGGTTGGCACAACTTGGGTGCTGTGGCCAGGTGGATGTGATTACCCTGGTCATTCAGGCCTGAGTCCTGTGCCAGCCAGGCCCTATGGTGAGGAAGCTTGGTCTGGCTTGGTTACACGCTTAGCTCTCAGCTGGGAAGAAATCCAATAAGGGCGGGGAGCCCCAGCTTACCTCATGGACCAACAGTGGAAAAGGAGTGGTTTCCCAAAAGGCACTCAGGGTACTGTTAATGGAAAAAAAGGGAAGTGGCCACCAGGCTGCTAAAATGACAGATGTGCAGTACACCTGGGTATTTTCTATCATGTGACATAGAGCAGGTTCCCTTTGTGCTATGAAGTCTTCTGTCCTCACCCCAACAAGCTCTCATTAAGTGCCTGAGGAGGAGCCGCTCACTGCAGTCATCTGTCTTCCTCCTCTGAACTCCTGCAGCCCACAGGACCACATCATACGCTCATCGGCAAAAGCCTAGCGTTGGTCATCAGTTATCTTTCTATGTATATGTTCATCTCTTCATCTGTGTGGCAGGATCCTGGAGAGCAGGGGCCACATCTTATTCATCTTCGTGTCCCCCAGCACTTTGCCTGGTGTTTGGGGCATGGCAAACAGTCCTTAAACCTGCTCGCAGATTGAACAACTGATTTATATGCTTCCACAGAGGTAGATGGTAGCTCCATGCAACCACAAAACTACCGGGAATGAGGAAACTTTGCTCTCCACATTATTTTGGAAAGACTGCAGATCTTTTCTGGACTAAATAATGCTGCTGGGGTCAAGATAAATATCCTTTTTGCTCCCCAGCCCCAGATGTGGTATCATTCCTATTTATAAAGGACTGAGTGAAGCCTCAAGGAATCTGAGTCTCAGCTGGTCAGTCCCCTGGACAGGGCATAGTCAGGCACAGCCCACCTGGAAAGGGAGTGAGGTGCAGAGGGTGGAGGATGAAAATCACAGGAAGAACAAACACCCAGCCAGGCAATAAAGCATAGCCCCAAGGTCCCGTGCCTGGGACTGGTCCCTGGCTCTCTGCCCTGCCCTGATCCCTGACTACTTGTCTTCATCCTCATTGATAACCATCCAGTACAGGGAACAGGGAGACAGGAGGGCATGGAAAAACGGGGTCAGAAAAGATACACTCGTAGCTTGGCTGCTGAAACAACATTCCTCGTAGGCTAGGCTTAGTCCAGAATCTCCCCCGCCCCCCGCAGGCCGTCCTGGGCCTGGACTTGCCCTAGTCTCTCGTCCCTACAAACAGCTTTCAAGGAGTTTTTTGTCCAAAGCTGCCCAGCCCTGGTTCCTTCTCCTGCAAAATGAGCCGAATGACACAAGGATTAAATGAGCGAGCCATAGGAAGCATCCGGCTCCTGGTAGACAGTCACTAAATATGAAATTAATGGGGGAAAGATGAGAAAGCGTGGCTGGTGAAGGAGGGGTAAAGAGGCCTGAAGGGTGGTGGGTGGAGCTGCTGAAGGAGGAACCAGGCCGAGGGCAGGGAAGGGGACAGAACAAAGGTCCCCGGAGTCGAGCGCACAAAAGCTCGGTCCTCAGTACGCCACCTGCGCCCAGCCCGCGCTCTGCACAGCCCTGCCCCGCCCCGCCCCGCCCGAGGCCCCGCCCACGGCCCCGCCCCGCCTCTTCGTCCCGCCCCCAGGGCCCGGAAGCGAAAGCCGCTCCACCTCTTCCGAGCGAGGTCACGGCGCGGCTGTCGGAGACGAGGTTTCCGAGAGTAAGGGCCGCTCAGAGGGGTCAGGGCGACCTCGGCCCCGCGTCATGTCCCGGAACCTGCGCACCGCGCTCATTTTCGGCGGCTTCGTCTCCCTGATCGCCGCCGCCTTCTACCCCATCTACTTCCGGCCCCTAATGAGGTTGGAGGAATACCGTGAGTGACCTCTGACCCCGCGCGGTGACTTGACCCCAGTAACTACCCCTCCCCCCAACCCCCGTCATCTCCAAGTGGTGCCCTGGAAACATTTCTCAGGAGTCAGGTACAGCTGGGTTTGAATCCCGCCGTGTGCAGCTTTGTGACCATGAGCAAGTGACTCAACCTCTCGGACCCTCAGCATCTTTATCTATAATTATCTATATCTACACCACTACAAATCTATAATATTATCTATATCTACACTGTCCAGTCTCCTGTGAGATTCAGAGGTGATAATATGAAAAGCAGTATATGAAAACAGTCTGCACATAATAAGCCAACACTGAATACTAGTTCATACTTAAAGTTAACTTTTCCTGAATGCTAGGTATGTGTTAGGCGTAGGTTGGATTGTTTAATTTGCACAACCTCACTTTGAGGTACATTCGTAAAACATACCTGTTTTACAGATGAGGGAACTGAGGCTCAGAGAGGTTTTATAACGTGCCCAAGGTCACACAGCTAGTAATAACAACACAGATATTCTATCCCAGGCCTCTGTCTCCAGAGCCTCCTGGGAAGGGTGGTGGGAGGCAGATGGAACCCAGATCATCCCAAGCTGAAAGGTATTTTTATTGCACTTCATTTCCACTCCCAAAGATGTCTGAGCAGAAATATTTCAAACCCTGACGGCTAACCTGGGTTTTTGAGTTTTCTTCCCTTTTCCCCTCAAATCGTTTTTCAGATTCTGCTGGTTTCCTTCATTTTAAGCTGGTTGCTCACATGGTAATGGTGAATATCCTGGGAGTAATTTTCCTCCTTAATCATTCAAGTCCTATCATTCTAAAAGCCAAACTCTCCTTCCTTGAGACCTATACCTCAGCAAGGATTAGCACTTTGATACATCTGAAACCATCTGTCAGAGAGAAAATATTAGGCATTAGAGACTCATTTTGTTCTCCAGGAAACCTGAATCATCTTGAAGATGGAAGAGGGCCAACCCTGCCCCTTGAGAATATTAACGGAGGCTGAAAGCTTGGTGATTTGAAGGCTAAAGCTCCGTGTAAACGCTCTGCCCATTATAAATGTTACAGCATTTGGTTTCTGGAGGCAGAGCATTTTAAGTACACACTCAGATTTCCTTGTAGCTTCTTTTCCTCAGCCAAGACTGAAATGGCCTCTGTGTATTCTGCCTTCCAGCCTGTCTGCATGCACCATACGTGGGAGTAAGGTGGAGCTGTGTGAAGCCCTGAATAATCTATTTCCATCAGGCTTTTTCACCGGATCCCCATCCCAGGCTATTTTATTAAGGCCACTAGAGTTAAACTTGGGACAGGGGGTTTGCTTTGGATCCCACTGGAAAAGTTGCTGTTATGAAGACTAGAGCAGTGGTTTGCAACTAGGGGTGATTGTATCCCTCAGGTGACATTTGGCTCGATCTGGAGACTTGTTTGCTTGTCACAGGTTGGAGCAGGGGTGGTTAGTGTGCTACTGGTATCTAGCAGATAGTGGCCAGGGATACTGCTAAACTTTCTGTAATGCACATAGGACTGACCCCCATGACAAAGAAGTACGCAGCCCATTTATGTATGTTTAAATGCATGAATTCTTCCCACTGTGTTCCAGTTGCCTGCAGTATTCAGTACAGGCTACACAGGTTATAGCCTAGAAGCAATAGGCTGTACCATCTAGATTGTGTGAGTACACGCCTTGATGTTTGAACAATGATGAAATCACCTAAGGTCGCGTATCCCCATCATTAAGTGACCCGTGATTATATTTTAATAAGGAAAGCAAAGTGATCAGATTCACTTTTTATAGGCATCACTCTGTATGTGAAGGAGGGACAAGAAGGGTCAAGTCGGGGGCAAGAAGGCCAGGCACAGGAAGGCTGTATTTCTTGTGACCTCAGGGAGAGGTGACTGTAGCCTAAATCAGAGTGGTGGTTATAGGACAGGGGGAAGTGACTGCATTTGGTAACTATATTTAAAAAGTCAACTCTGTGGGGATTTGTGACTGATTATCCACAAGAGTGAGGAAGAGAGGGGAAGGAGAATTGTACCCAACTTTCTGGCTTCAGAAACTGAGGAGATGGTGGTGTTGATCATTTATTAGGAAACACAAGAAGGAAGTGGTTTGGGGGGTGTGAGGGAACCAGTTAGTTCAATTTGGGACATATTGAGGTTTAGGTTTCTGATGTGCTCTTGGGATTTCCCATAGACAGGACATGCCAGGCTGGAGCTGAGATGCTGGAGCTAGAGATGGGATTCAGAGTCACTGCAGTGTGGTAATGTTGGGTTGTAGTCTGTTCTCAGTTCTTGGTATGCTCTTGGCCAAAGAATGACCAGACACACCAAAAGCAAGACAAGTGGAAAATGAAGTTTATTGACGAAGGATGAGAGATTTACAGAGCAAGAGCAAGATATAGGTTCACAGAGTAAGGGCAAGATATGTTTGCCACAGACGGTGAACAGACCCCCTGTCCTAACATAAGGGCCTTGGATATGGTCTGGGGTCTTGTTTTATAGTGTCTATAAAACACTATGGCCCTCCTCATGGTTCAAATGGCACCATGAAACCACTTTGATGGACAGTTGAGAGTTACATAACCTGAGTCTTACTGCATGTGGATTTCCCATGAGCCTTTCTGAAAGTCCATTTGCAGAGGTGAACCAAAATGTAGACTGAAGCTAATGACATGATAATTAGCCTTAGGTTGTTCTAAGTCACCTTCCAGACCCTCTTGTACCTGTGCTGCTTGGCCCAAGGGCTAGGGAATTCTCTGCATTCTTTTGCAGTTGGCGCACTAAGTTGTGATTGGCAGATTGGTAGGGCGTGCAGTCACCCCCAGGTGTGGCATTTGCTAAGGTGCTGCCTTTGTCCCCAGGAGGGTCGGAGGTCCCTTGGTGTCTACCTAGCGGTACGGGTTCCTAGACAGCATTGGGGAACACCAGTGTTGGAAATTCTAAAAAGCAGGTGGTCAGAGGAAGAGAAGGGCCTCAGAGGAGACTGAGCAGGGGTGGCCAGAGAGATAGGATTAAAACCAGGAGAGGCTATAGTCACAGGCCCCTTGAAGACAACACTTGGTGAAAAGGGGTGTAGTCAGTGGGGTAAGGCTGCTCGGAGACAGTAAGAAAGATCATAAGTGAAAATATCCGTTGGATTTAGCAAAAGGAAGGTTAAAGTGATTGGTTATTTTGTTAAGTGGTTTGAAAGTGGGCACAAAGCAGATTGCAGTGGATTGAAGAATAGACCGTAAATGAAATCGACTATTTAAAGATGTTTGGCTGTACGGAGAGGAGAATGACAAAGTCGTATTTGTAGCAGGTCATAGGGTCTGGGGAGAGTTTTTTTTTTACTTTTAGTTTTGGCTGGGAGACATGGGAAGGCCCAGAAAGTCTCAGACAAAGAAAGCTGCTGGAGAGAGTGGGAGGTGGCGCGGGACCATGAGTCTGGCTAGAGGACAGAGCTGGGATCGCAGGCAGGGCACATATTCCACCAGCTCAGGAGGAGGGACAGGTGTGAATGTGCTGTAGGGACACTTCCAGGTGATGGCTCCCATTCTCTTTGTGACACAGGAGGTCAGGTCATTTAGGAGTAAGAGGTACCACCTCCATACCAGACTCTCCCTCCTTGAAGTACTGTCTTCCCTGGGCTTCTGCGACTGGCCCCCTTGGCCAGTCCTCCTGGGTTTGCTCTCTTGCGTCTGCCTTTCAGCCACTCCTTATCCTTTCTTGTTAGTTCTTCCCCTTCTAACCGTGCTCCAGACATTGTATTCCCCGGATTCTGGGCCTACGGAGAAGCATCCCTCCCCACCCTGCCATTTTTGGAAGGGCAGGGCAGAGAAGCCCAGTCCCTGAGAACTGGGTTACTAGGAAAAACGCGATTGGAGCCAGCGATTGGCAAGGCAGGCCATGTGGAACCCAAGCAACAGGTCATTTTGGGCCCTTCAGCTGGGTCAGCCTGGGTACAGGGACAGGTCGGTTTCAGGGTCTCTGCTGGAATAAGCCCACAGGCAGCAGAAAAGAGGAAGAAGCTGCTTTAGATAAGATAAAGCCAAGGAGATCTTCCACGATTGCAAAGCAGGCAAGCCCCTATTACAAGATTGTCTCAGTGGGACTTCATTTTGACCTTCAGTGTGATCTCAGCTCTTTTGTCAACTCAGCAAGGCTTCACTAAGTGTTACGTGGAGTACAGGGTCGGTTCTGTACGTGAAAATGAGCAACGGAGAGACATGGCATGGGGGTGGGGGCGGTCAGCGATCCAGAACCAGACGTATGGGTACAGTTACGCTGTGCTTCTGGAAGGAGTCCCAGATGTTGCTTCCTGGCTTTCATCCTATTGGCACAGTGTGGTTGTTCTGAAGAGGCCACATTCAGGTAAGCGAGCTGTAACTGGAAGCCTGATCTGTGTTCGCATCCTAGAACTAGACAGTGATCCTGAACGTGGGCTTTAGAAAATAACATGCATTTGAGGCCAGCTTGTAGAATTAGACAGAATAAGATCATTTGCTGTGATCCCCTTTATTTTTAATTTTAATTAGATGTGCAGAAGGATAAAGTCATAGGGTTTTGCCAGTAGGGGCTTGGAGCTCATTTCAGGCCCCTCATTTAGTGACTTGTCTATCAATTGCTGGGTGGACACTAGACCCTAACTCCCCTGACCTTGTCTGTACTTAATGCCACGATGCCTTTAAGGTAGCAGAGAATGTGCAGCAGTCAGCCAAGTGAAGGCCACGTGGGAGAGCTGTGAGGTGCCCTCAGTCTCCTGCCTCTGGGTCCTTCTCCTTTTCTGCCGCACCTTGCCGCCTCCAACTGGAAGTATGTTGTGCACAGGCAGGACAGGGTCGAGGCAGAAATACTTCTTCCCTTGCAAGGGCATTTTCCATATTACATGCCAGGTGCTTAGAATGTGCTTGTCATTCCTTTCGCCGTGTCGTTGAATGAAACGCGCAGGCAGACTGAGGTCCTGTTTGCAACCGGCGTTGCAGAGCTCCCTGGATTCAACCCGAGTGTGCTGGTGAGGAAAGAAGAGTGTTGGCAGCGTTGGGAGGAGCCAGTGCTTCTAGTGGCCTTTTGTGCCCCTTCAGCCAGCTGCTTCACACTTGCCGCCGTGGTCATATGGTTTCCCCTCAGCCTCTGGGTCACACTCGCCACTGGTGCACATCAAGTTCTGGAATACCCTGTAGGCAGAAGGAGTGTGTGTCTAGGCAACAGCAGCAAAACGGGGCACTGAAAAAGTTTTTTTTTTAAATTTTGCATTTGTTATTTTAATAAAGATAGCTACTTTGAAGTAATCACCATGGAACAGTCACAATGGTATTGGACTTTCTTATAGATGTTTTATAGCTGTGTATTTTTTTAATTAAAAAATAAATCCAAATGGACAAGAGATCCAAGAGTAGCATAGTAAATTCCTGTATGTCCTTCACCTAGATGTACCAGTTGTTAACATTCTGCACATTTGCTTTCTCCCCCTATATATAATATATATACATATATTAATGATTATATATACATACATTGTAATTATTACTATTATTTTGCTGAACCATTTGAAAGTAAATTAAAGCATTGTGAGCTTTCATTCCTAAATACTTCAGCCTGTATTTCTTACTAATAAGAACATTATTTTACCTAATTCCCAATATAGTTATCCAATCTAGGAAATTTAATATTGATACAATGCTATTACAGGTTTAGCATTTCTAATCTGAAAATCTGAAATCTGCAATGTTCCAAAATCTGAAAGTTTTTGAACTTCAATGTGATACCACAAGTGAAAAATTCCACATGTAAGTACTAAACACAAACTTTGTTTCATATACAAAATTATGAAAAATATTGTATAAAATTACCTTCAGGCTGTGTGTGTTTAAGGTATAGGTGAAACATAAATGAATTTCATGTTTGAACGTGAGTCCCATCCCCAAGATACCTCATTTTATTTATATATATATATATATATATATATATATATGTATATACACGTATACACACACACACACATATGCATATATTCCAAAATATGGAAAAACCCCAAAACACTCAAGGGATGCTCAACCTGTATGGCATGTACAGTCCACATTCAAATTTGACCGTTTGTCGCCATTACTTCTGCTTGTGAAGTATGCTTTTATTCCAACTGTTCATCAGCAGGAGGAGATGGCAAGGTAGATTGCCAACATTGTATTCTGCACTGGCTTTTATCTCCTTTTTTATTTTGAATTTCTAGCTGCTGATCCTCCACTAGCACACCCTCAACTAGTAGTTATAAGACTGCTCAGGGATGTGGGGCTTAGGTATACTGCACTGTTTGTATTGTGGTAGATGTTAAAGTAACAAGTCATATAGATTTATTTCCCAGTATGGACATTGAACATAAGGATATGTTTTCCTTTTCAAAGATTTAGAAATTACTAGGTGGATTCTTTTACTACTATTCAAAAATCAGCGCGTCTGCAAGTATTGCTGGTTTTAGTAATATACTTTGGCCCTTTGTCTAGAGATAATGATCCTCAATTAAAACTACAAATCAAACACTGCCTTAGCACCAGGGGGCAGAGTCGGGCTTGCTGAGACACTGGAGTGGGGAATTTTCTAACTCAGTGTCCCATAGTTGGGTTTTAATCATTTCATTCCTGATAGAAACGTGCTCACTACTGAAGTCAGTAATTAGCTTATCCTGATTTGTTCATATAGTTAAACCACCCTTTTCCTGAGGTTTGTGTACATTTGCTATTTCTCCAGTGATAGTGAAATAGAAACCTACTGTCAATCTCATCAAAGATGTGCTTGCTAAATCCTGAGGGACTAGTTTCTGTTTTCCTTTTAACATATTCCGCATTCACAAATAAGATGTCTTTGTGTTACATCATGAATTTACATAAGACTGCTTTGGCCTTAGAGTGTTTATAAAACATTAATGGATTAAAGAACCAGGGGATGAAGATAGGATGCTAATACCTGGTGATCACTTGGTAGGAACTGGTTCAGCAAAGTGGTTTAAATTGTCTGACCAAGCCAAACTACAGAGGTAGTTGCATTAGGACAAGGATTATAAAGGGATTATGATCTATTTAAAATAAATCCTCAGCCTCTCTTCAACCTCATTAGCAATTAGCAAGAAAGTGAACACAGGGATTCCTTTCTCTGCACTTGGTTCTCCGTTGCATCCTAAGAGGTTAGAACACAATTAGGCATTCTGTCCTTGCCACCAAAAGTCAGCTTCTTTTGATGCTTGGCAGTCTGCCAGCTTCTTTAGCTCTGCAGTATCTGCCTCTTGGAGAACGTGTTCAGTACACCGGGATGTCTGATTTTCGTAAATCGATAAGTCTAGAATGCTTTTTATCAATTATTTAAAAAAAAAAAACTCATTGCTTCCCTCTTCCGTGATATCGGAGAATAGACCTTTTCAATCTGGAAAATTATATCTGTTGTTCCTGGCAAGGCTGATGACAGTGTGGGCTTTTACTCGTTGGCGTTTTCTGAGAGCATGTTGGAGACATCTGTACGTTCAGGCTTACATATTGACTGTGTGGTAGGGCTCAGTCCTACAAGAATTTAGTGACTTAGGAAATGAGAACATCTTTGTGTTGAGTTATTGCAGAAAGTCTGATGCCTTAGAGGTTCCATATCATCCACTCTAGATGAAAGAAATCTTTTGGCATATCTTGGTCCAGAGGGTGTTAGTTGCCATCTACCTGCTTTTCAGAGAGGTACAGCGAAACCATCAGGCCATTGTCAATTAATCCCTATTGCTCAGCGTTTTATTTGCCAAGGCAAAATTTAGCATTGATAAAACTATCAGGTAGGTCATTTAGAATTGACTTTCTGTCACATCACTACAGAAACAAGTTCAATGAACATTAGATTTGGCAAAACCCTGTTTCATGTACCTCTATGCTTGTGTAACTTTATGAGAATCCAGAGGCCAAAATAAAGAAAGCAACCTAATATTAAATAAGAACTAAATATGGATTTAAAGAAACACTGTCAGCCCGATTAAAACAAAGGTCTGATTACAACATTTAATTACTATAATTTTAGTAGTAAACATCCTTTGGCTCCAAATCTTTCTCCTGAAAAGCTGTCATTTGTTTGTCAAGATACTTAAAATAATAAGTCTTTGTTTCCACAGACCTTGGGTTTACTCTAAACCGCTTAGAAAGATGTGTCAGAGTGCTTGAAGCCCACAGATACGAAATGCCCAATTTCTCTTGGCCCTGGCCTGTTGGA
Source organism: Avahi laniger (assembly GCA_963575035.1). Lineage (NCBI taxonomy): Eukaryota > Metazoa > Chordata > Mammalia > Primates > Indriidae > Avahi > Avahi laniger. The sequence continues at coordinate 4,531 of CAUYSK010119103.1, read as the reverse complement.
CTTCTCCAAAGAGACTGGCTTAGCTGCTGTAGCTACAATGCACTTACTAATTGGCACAGCACCTGCAGTCAATTAGGGAAGCTTCAATTATCCAAACCAAAGCCACCCACCCAAAGATTAATTTTCTGCTCTATTTCCTATCAAAAACATGGCATATTTAGCTCCGAGTCTAGTCCTTCAGTGGAGTGCATTTTAGACATATAAAGCTACATCGTTTTTTTGTTGATTGTATTTGTTCCTCCAATTCAGCAGCCTTCCCCTCGTAATGTCACGCCCACCAGTTCTTTCAAAATTGTTCTTTTTTTGTTTTGTTGCCTTTCCAAAATGCTGAGATCACAGAGAAAAGATGTTAGTTGGGAGCTTTTCTTTTGAAGTGTGGCTTTATTTTTCTTTGAAAATACCCAATTTTTTCTGTTATGGGATCTCTGAACTTGCACAGCCTACGTGCTTTGTGTAATGGCATCTCTGAATTTAATAGCACTCATAAATATTGTCTTATAATTGTCTCATGTCATTGGCCCAAATAAATACAAAGATTTCACCCTCTCTCCCTTCTAAAGAGTATTTTTTCTATTGTGTTTCTCAGAGAAGGAACAAGCCATAAATCGGGCTGGTATTGTTCAAGAAGATGTGCAGCCACCAGGTAAACTGTGACACAAAAAAATCAAAACAAACTTTCATTTGTACTACTGCGTTGTGTGGTTCGTGTGTGTTTGCTTTGCCATGGAGAGTGGGAGAGTGGCTTTTTAGCTTAGAGACCAGATTGTGATTTTGCTATTTATTTCACAGCAATTGCCATTTTATAGGTGCCACCCAAGACTTCATTTTAATATTTCACTCCAGAATACTTTGTGCAAGTTTGCCACGTTCCTCTTTTGCATTTGATAAGTGGGCATAAAAATGTCAGCAAGTGTGCAATTAAATATGAAACGTGAATAGCTATTTTGCAGACTTATTTACCAAGCACCTATTTAAACATTACCCTCGTGGGAGAATAGTGTTTACTTGTAAGCTGTTTTAGTTGATGTGGGATTCTGCTTTGTACAAAAGCTCAAAAAGCTCCCTTTATGGCTGTATGGTTAGTTCTTTTAAGACCATCCACGTTGGCTGAAAATAAGAGGTTTCCAGTTTATTAACCAAAACGCTTGTAATCTGTGACACCATTCTTATATATTTATTTATTTATTTGTTTGTTTTTTTAACTAGGCCAGATCCATGTCTTCCTGTTTGGGGGCGATTCCTGAGCCATTTAAAAGTCCCTGGTGCTGCCATGGCCTCCCAGCCATTCCATGCCAGCATCCCTGCAGCCTGCTCAGACCATGTCAGGCTACACTGCAAATCGCACAGCTCAATTCTGATGTCATTTTGTTTGGGGTTCGGGGAAGTGGTAGGACATTTAAAATTCAATCCTGTTTTTATTCATGTTTCTTTCTATAGGGTTAAAAGTGTGGTCTGATCCATTTGGCAGGAAGTGAGAAGGCTGTCACCAACTCTGATTAGGAAAGGAGGTTTCGTGCTTTCAGTTCTGCATCAAGTACAATCAATCAGCTCACCATAGGACAATGGCTGAAGAAGAAAACTCTGTGTTGCTGTAAATGAGAGTACTTTAATCATGACTGTGCACAAGGATTAATGTTTCCCTTCTTAAGCATCAGAAGAACCCTGGAACAAATTATGTCATTAGGAAGGTTTGCATGATTGGGTCAACTTTCCAAAAATGAAGCTGTCTCACCCAGCTGTCTTTGGAGGCAATCTGCTTATTATTCCGCCTTTACCACTTACCCAAGCGAGCTGTGATGTGAATACAAGCAACCAGTGGGCTTGAGAGGTCCAGGTCTGTTTTGCCATCTTCCAAATAAGAGATTTCAGCAAAAAACCACCATACTGAGCTGCCTCGGAGGGCCCTATGAAAATTAGGTTGATAAAGTTCTTTGAGGACAAAGTACTTTGTGCTGTTTAAGAATAAACAGTTCAGCTTAACCATGTCTTGTTGAAGATTGCCCCATGTTGTAAACTAAATACACAGCAAGTCAAACTGGATGGGTACACATGCATAGAAATCAAAAGATAAATTAACAGAAGTGAAAGTATGGATATTAAAATGATTATTTTTTACTTCACGATGGTGTTAAGTTTTTAATCTTTTTTGGTAAAGTGATTAAATTCTAGTATCAAGAAGTGTAATTTGACTAGATTATATTTGACTACGTATTTGTGTGGTATTCATCTGTATACAAATAAATATTTTAGAGGTAAATAGCAAATTTATAGAGACAAATATTGATTGATTCTCTACCAGGTTCCTCACCAGATGCTGCAAAGATGAAAATGAGAATACGGGCTGAGTATCCCTTACCTGAAAAGCTTGGGACCAGAAGTGTTTTGGATCTTGGATTTTTTTTGAATTTTGGAATATTTGCACATGCATAGTGAGATATCTTGGGGATGGGACCCAAGTCTAAACACAAAATTCATTTGTTCCATATATACCTTATACGTATAGCCTGAAGTTACTTTTATATATTTTAAATGTGTTCATGAAACAAAGTTTTTACTGTGACTGTCACATGAGGTCGGGTTTGGAATTTTCCACTGTGGTATCATGTCAGCACTCAAAATGTTCAGATTTTGGAACATTTCAGATTTTCAGGTTAGGAATGCTTGACCTGTCCTCCTTCCTTTCTCCCTTCCTTCCCTCTCTCCCCTTCTTCCTTCCTTCTTTCCTTGCTCTGTCTGGCCCCTTACTAGATGATATGCTTTTGCAGAGGCACATAGTTGTCATTGTCACACCAACAGTGCCTTGCCTATTACTGTAAGCTCTTGACAAGCTGCCCGATGACATAATTTTATTATTGTGAACTTGGAGTTTTCTTAACAGACAACTGGCCCAATTAAGTAATTACTGTCAAAAAGAAATAAGATTGATAGTTGAAAACCAGAGTCGTCATTTTGGTAGGCATTTTGTAACATTTAATTGACTTCTAGTTTATGACTAAGTAAAGGAAGTTGGCTCATTAGGGGTACATTTGACCACTATTTTCCTTGGAGGGGTCACCAGGAAGTTACGTAACTTAAACATTTTGTAGGAGCTTAATTGAGATTTCTTTATGACCGGGGCAAGCATATGGTACCATCTGCTGTGGAAGATGTCCAGGCTAAAATGACTGATTTCTGGGGCCTCGGTGACTGTCTTTGATGGAACAGACCCAGATACGTCTCCTGAGAGGGATCTTTGCCATGCCCTCAGTTCACCTCTTTGCAGAGATAAAGGGGCTGTCTGTCCTTCTCAGTTCTGCCTTGTCATTTATAAAAGGATCACTCTTCATGCTGTCAGAGGTGTAACTTCAGACTCTGCTGCCATCACTTGACAGACGCCAGGTTGTGAGAGGTGCCATTCAGGAGGATTGATGGAGGTCTTGCTGTTCATCATGGGTCTCCCAGGTGTGCCCCAGGATAATGACAGAAGCACTTGAAAGAGGCATCTTGGTCAGATACATTTAGGAAGCAGAGTTGATGTCGATTAGGTTTATTTGCCTCTAATTTGATGATTTCCAAGAGAGGCATCACATTTCCCAAATGTAGTTGATCATACAGCATTTTTCACAGATTATCTTCTGGGACTTGTTAAAGCAGCAGCATCCTTTATACCAGTCATTCTGAAAACTTTTTGGTCTCAGAACCCCTTTATACAATAAAAGTTTTCAAGAACTCCAAAGTGACTGTGAGTTATATCTATAGATACTTACTGTATTAGAAATTAAAACGAATTTGAAAAATGTTAATAAATCACTAAAAAATCAATAACAAATCCATGTAGGTTAATATGACATACTTCTGTATGAAAAATTTCTAAGACAAAAAATAATAATTTGCAAATCTCTTTAATGTCTGGCTTAACAGAAAACAGCTGGATTCATCCATGGGGTTTTTTTGTTTTGGTTTGTTTTTTGGGATTTTTTGAGACAGAGTCTCATTCTATCACCCAGGCTGGAGTGCAGTGGCGTCATCATAGCTCACTGCAACCTCAAACTCCTGGGCTCAAGTGATCCTCCTGCCTCAGCCTCCTGAGTAGCTGGGACTACACGCACACCACCATGCCCAGCTAATTTTTTTATATTTTGTGGAGATGGGGTCTTGCTATGTTGACCAGACCGGTCTTAAACTCCTGGCTCCAAGCTATCCTCCTGCCTCGGCCTCCTAAAGTGCTAGGATTACAGGTATGAGCTACAGCGCCTAGCCTTCATATCTCTACTTTTGATCTGTTGCTATATCACAACTGTGTGGCCTGTAGAAACAGGCCTGTAGACACTCATAAGAGGAAGAGAGTACAAAAGACAAAAAAGCTTTAGTAGTAGTATAAAAGTAAGTTTTTTTTTCCTTTTTTTTTTTATTTATTATTCCAAGGTATTGTGAGGGTACAAACATTCTAGTTACACTTAATGTCTTTGCCTCACCCAAATACAGGTTAAAGGCGTGCCCTTCCCTCCCTTTAGTGCTCCCCGTGTCCTTCAGTTGTAGATTTGGGCTCCCC